>MU857603.1:400924-627512 GCA_033296725.1 Corynascus novoguineensis
GAAGGGCATCTGTCGGAGGCATTCTGCTTCCGCTCTGTAACTGGTTGAATTCTATGCTCATCTTGAAGCGGTGAAGAAAGAGAAGGTGCGCCTGGTGGTTTGTGACCGCTGGCGAGAGAATCCGAATGTCATTGTCACGTCAAACCATCGCCACCGCTGCAGCCGGTGATGGTCGCAGTGTTCTGGTCCAACAAACGATGAAGAGTTCGGGGCTTGGGGTCAGAAAGCATCATACCTAGCGAGATCTCTGAGGGCCTGAAGCGCAGAGACGGCAGCCGTCAGCAACGACCGGGAGGGACAGAAGAACGACAGGACTGAGGAAGAAGGGGCGGGTACACCACATCCCGGCGGGCCTAAGCCTCAGACAGGTGTAGGACACTAGGAAAGGAAGGGTCGCGTACTTGGGCCACATTGTCGCCAGCCGACGACGAGGTTGGCGATGGCGCCGGCGGTTCCGCAGGAGTCGATGGAGCGTCAACTTGGGTGCTGCTGGAAGGAGTGCCCTCCTCCTGTTGGGCTTGGGCCCCCGTTGTTGGCGCCATGTGCACTGGCTGCTGATACTAGGTTGCTCCTAATGTCGCAACGGAAATGTGTCAGACCCAAGTTCAACGCTGCAAGAGCACGCTGCCCAGGTCCTGCTTTCCTCGGCTTTACCTACCTCGGCCAACCTGGATTTTGGCGCTCTCGAGCAAGTCAAGCTGTTGTTGGAATGATAGATGAGTCGGCAGGTGGACATGTACATTCAATGGTACTTGAAGTGCAGGTGTACAAACTACTCCACGAGCTTCCAGAAACAAGCGTGGGGTAAGGGTTTAAGTCGGATAATTTTGACAAGGCTACGCCACTTGTTGGCTGTCGCTCGTTGGGGGGATTAACTTCCTGGGCTCCACCTTTCCTTGTTCCGCGCAAAACGCTGCTATTGCCTCTTTGATTCAAGGTTGCCGCCATGGTATGCAGACTGTCGGCGCCGCGATCATGGAGCTTATCTGGACCGCTAGTATACCATGAATGCAGCCATAGTGTAGTTGGACATCTTCTGCCATGTGAAAGTCGTCAATCAAGGGTTCCCGGTAGCGGTGACGTGGGAGGAGGTCTAGGCCTTAGGTCCATCTCCAAAACTATGGTCGAGTCTGGTGTTGGGGCCAATTGGATAAGCTTGCTCTCCCGTGTCGGTTCGTTCCACCAAGCGGGCAACCACAACCAGCTCGCGAGCTTGATTGTGTGCGCTTACCGGGCATTTGTCTTTAGGGATGCTAAATTCGGAAATCCCATAGGCACTTGACGGCCAATTTCAGCGAGGCTGACGGGTGGCGCTGCGTTGCGTCAACAATGGAATTGATATACACCGTAGCGTAGTAGTGCACCGGTAGAGATATTGGCAATGGCGTTCAATGTTTGGGACACTGGGGGGCTCCCCAAGCTCGTGGACGTCCATACTAAACAGGCAAGGTAGCTCTCTCTACCTCGGGCGGATATTGAACAGCTGCATTGCATATATCATCGACCGAGCATCCAGACTTCGTCTATAGAGTACGCGAGCCGTAGCGTGACTGTGCTTACTAGCGCCGGATAACACCACTTTCGTACCATGAGCACCCCGAAGCATCGAAGGGAT
Source organism: Corynascus novoguineensis (assembly GCA_033296725.1). Taxonomy (NCBI): domain Eukaryota; kingdom Fungi; phylum Ascomycota; class Sordariomycetes; order Sordariales; family Chaetomiaceae; genus Corynascus; species Corynascus novoguineensis. Next base: position 402,540 of record MU857603.1, read on the forward strand.
TCGGTTCTGGGCTCCAACCTGCATAGCTCGTGTAACTGTACTCCCGGTAACTTGGCAGGGCGACTGTCAAATGACCGGGACGCTGGATGTCTGTGCAGGCTTGACGAGCGACGGGGGCAGCACGCTGTCGCCAGCAAAGGAAGTGTTTCCGTCTTCCGGATCTTCGATTGCAGGGCAAAACGTCGATGCTTGGCGCCACGAGCCATCGCTTCCATCACCCTCAATCGCACCCCGCCACGATGATCCCACACTCGGCGCAAGCGACCGCCAAGTTCTTGAACAAACGCCGCAAAACGACTCGGCTGATCAACCCATGTTGGCCCGAGGCCTGCAGGGAAAGGAGCAGTGAAAGGAGAAAATCAGCGTTTGAATGGTGTTCATGACCCCCATACTTGTGGGTTTTAAAATCTGGCGCCAGTTACAGGGGACAGGTTGCCGGACGCGCACGAACATCGACAGGAAAAATGAGGGGATTGGCTTATTGCTGGTGATTGGTGACCGCTCCTGCCATCGCCCGCGCCGGGATTGCTAGGCCACTTCGGGAAAGCGGCGGATAGGGCGGCGTTCATTGGCCCAATAGCGCCGTCCACCTCCAAGAAATCGTACGTTTTTCATATGTGCCTGCTGGATTCGATGGGGATCGAGATGCACTCCCTGTCCCGGTCACAGCCCCTCTCTCCTCTCGTCTGCCGTCCGCATGGCATTTTGTTCAACCGTCTGGCTGGTCCAAAGGCGACACCTTTCCGCCTGCTCGCAGCAATTCTTAGAGCCCCATCCTCGAGTCTGTTTGAACAGTGCTGATCGTCCTAATCGGGCAAGCAGTGCCAGTGCGAGGGCGAAAGAATCCCCCGTGCGTGCACTGTTTTTCTCATCGGTTTTGCCATCCCCATCGATCGATCAAGTTTTGCGATTGCCATCTGGAGGCGACATGGGCTTTTTGCTCCGAAGGGCACTTTTATCGATGGCGCTGTCGGTGCCCACAAGACTAGACGGTGCCTGGAAGTGGCCATAACCAACTAAGGTACATACCTTAGGTAACTGATAGCTCATTTTTTCGTGGCAGGCCCATGATCCGGTGATTATACTGCAAGTATGTCCCGAGCACCTCGCTTTGGGCGAACCAAAGAAGAATAATTCTGCCGGGCTGCTTACGGCTATTATGTTGAACAGTGCCACTAGGTGTATGATCCGCTCAGACAACAAGGAAATTAATCAAGAAGAAATGGAAAAAACAAAGCGAAATACCTTACAAAAGTACAATTGTCAATTTACCAGTAGCGAGACGACAAGGTACGTATAGGTACCAAAACAAGCGGCGGGGAAGGGGAGTGCAGGCCAGCGTTGGTTGGTACCTGAAATTCCAGTTCTTGAGGGGCACTGGAACTTGCAAACACTTCGTCTCCCTTTGGTGCATCTGTCTCCTTCAACTTAGGACTCCTTCGGAGACAGCTTACCGACTCCGACCCGTTGCCTATCCCCGCCATGGCTCCTCGACGACCTGGCACACGTGGAAATGTTTAGAGGAAGATCGACCTAGCCGCAACAGCCAGAGCCATACGGCATGCGGAGTAACAAACCAATGGGCACGGTGTAGGATCTTCCATCTCAACTGTATCCAGCAAGCCCTCGCAGATCCAGACCTCAGTTGATGGCCTGCACCTCGCCTGCATCTCGATCCGGGCTGATTGTCCTTGCATGCAGCCAGCAATCCAACCCCCAACTTTTGAGAAACAGAAAAAGGCCAGAGGGGCCGGTCCTTTTCCCAACTGCTCTTGCGACGAACAAGAGTCTAGACCCGGGCGTTGGCCCATGTCCCCGTTTTAATTTCACGCCCGCCCAGACGTTAACCCACCCAGGGCACACCCGGTCAGAGGCGAACCGGCTGCCGTTACACCAGTCAGACCCGTTTCCCCCATCACGCAGGGCCAAGTCGTCCCTATTCAGTGTAAGTACCCTTTCCCAATAGCCGTGCAAAAGACGCCACCACAGGACCCTGGCCGTCTTCGTCCCGTGGAATTCGGCATGTCATCACGATCTCTCAACTTCCACCCCACCAAGCCAAAAAGCCGCCGGGTTCCAAGGTCAAGAATGTCATGGCTTAAACTGCCTTTCTGGATCCTGGAATTGACGCTCGAAACACAGCTTTTCCCGCCTCAGTTCTCGGCAACATCCGCCCCTCGCTGCTCTACTCCAGCTCCATTGTCCCCGACACGCTACTTGCGCGACGAACCCCGACTCTTCTTCTGTCGCTCCCGCCTCTTCAAACCTGCAAAGTCGCACTCCAAGCTCCACGCAAGCCGGATACACAGCGTAGCTCAACGCGCCGAGCGAGCCGAGCGAACAAAAAGGCGCCGAGACGGAGAGCAAGGCCCAGCGCCCTGCCGTCTGTCGAAGCATTGTTCAAGAGCCGCCAGACCTGCCCGGAAGTAGAAGCTTGTTTACATTGGTCACGGGGGTGCCCTACAGCTCGGTATCCCCGGCACTCAGGCGCGTTGAAGGACGATCCGGCCGTCGAGTGCCGGTCCCAGCCAACAAACCGGCGGTCGTCATCCCCCAAAGGTTTGGGCGCGCAACGATCAATAACCAACACTAGCCGCTCACTCGTCTGGATGTCGCAATCACTGGAGGTTATTTTTGGGGAGCTGGGTATCTCGCAGTACCTCGACGCGTTTCTGGAGCAAGGGTTCGACGCATGGGAGACCATCTTGGATATCACCGAATCTGACCTGTACGTGAAAGTGACGTCTGACAAACTGAAACCAGCCGAGATCTATACTGATCCAGATGTGCCTCGACAGTGATGCATTGGGTGTGAAGTTGGGCCATCGACGGGTACGCATCAACTCCTGCAGTCCCGTTGTTTGCTCCGAAGATTGTTGGAATTTTTTTTTTTTTTTTTTTATGTTTTGGACGCACAATGTGGCGGTCAACATGTGCTGACGGCACAATGCCACTACCAGAAACTTCAGAGGCGAATCGCCAACTCGCGTGGAATTGCACCAGATGCCTCGCTGGTGTCGCCGAACCAGGCAGCCGTAGAAGATCTCAAGTTGCATGATGGCATCAAGACAGAACCATCAACGGTTGATGGCCGAGAGACAGTCGGCATCATCGTCACAAAGAGGAAATATCGGCGGCATCCAAAGGTTAGTTACTCCCCCTTCGGTCTGAGCTCGTTTCTCGCCAAGAGTCAGTCGGCCGGACGCTGATGCTTCGGCTAGCCGGACGAAAACGCACCAGAGCGGCCTCCTTCGGCCTATGTGCTCTTCTCCAACAGTAAGCTGCGCGTTTCCTCGAACAAGGTTTTACCTTGTTGCTAACGTTCGCCGCCAACGTGAAGAAATGCGAGAGGAACTCAAGGGCCGCAACCTGACCTTTACCGAGATCGCCAAGCTGGTCGGCGAGAACTGGCAGAACCTAACTGCGGCGGAGAAGGAGCCCTTCGAGTCCCAAGCACAAGCTATCAAAGATAAGTACCTGGCCGACCTGGCTGAGTACAAAAAGACGCCACAGTTCAGCCAATATCAAGCCTATCTCCGGGAGTTCAAAGCAAAGCACGGCTCTCCGTCCCAAGGTGTGTACGAAATAGGCACAGAATCACGTCATCTTCGGCCTTATTTTTAACAAAATTTTCGGTCGTTGCAGACAAGGATGCATCGAAGAGAGTCAGGTTGTCCGAGTCTGGGGGCCAAGGTCGTAGCAGCCCTGGTGCGACCACTACGAGGACGAGCAGGAGCGGGAGCGGCGCGGACAGCCGCAAGGGAAGCCCGCCCCCTAACGCCAGGCAAAGAGTCCCTTCGGTTATGTCCAGCGATTCGCATTACACAAGTTCCCTGGCTCCGTCGACATCCATAACCTCCCCAGAAGATTCCGCGTTCTCCCCAACCGAGAGCAATTCAGAACCGCACACGTTAGACCGCTCACCGCCCGTCAAGACGGAACCGAGGGACCAGACCCCGTTGATGACCCCCCGTCACCCCAGTCAACGAGACGACCATAGTCGGGAGCAGCCGAGTATGCACAGGCACCTGCCGTCCCTCTCCGACGTATTCGATGGGCAGGGGTTGCCGGGAACAATGCATCCCCCAAGTGACCCAAGCGGCTATCGATTTTCCGGGGCGCACATATTGGGCAGCCCGGGGCGTTCAATGGGACACGCCAGTGGTGATGCGCGTCCACCACCAACGACGAATGGCAACGAGCACCCTTACAGTGACAGTTCGTCTTCACATTCGTCCTTCAGCCTGCCTCGACCATCAGTTGATGGCACTCTGCCGATACATGCGTTATTGGCCTCTAAGCCAGACTCTACGTTCCGCAACCATCAACCAGCGCTCTTACATTCCCCAAATTCTCACCACATAGATCAAAATTCGCGGCCTTCGCACCAGTCACCAAGTGGCGCCCCTGGCCATCAGATGATTAAGGGTGAGCCCTCCATCCACTGTTCACCGCAACTCGTACGGTGTTGCTGACCTAGATGTCCCAGTGTACCCTCACCCTCCGCCCCCCCTCTCCCACCAACCCTCCCCTACCAACGAGCATCATGTCAACCAAAGCTATGCCTCACGACACCAACAGCAACAACATCAGAATTTCCCGGATGAAACCGGGATACCGCAGCAACGGAGATCAACTGCAAAGATGGATGGCATGAGCGCCCTACTGAGAGCAGGCGAGATTGTCGATCGCCGGACACATTGACATTCAGGCACCTGACGGCGCTTGTTTGCAGTTTAGAAACTGACTCCCAAAAACACTCGGCAACCCAGCAAGCTAGTGTTTTCCTTCTTATTTTCAGTTACTGTTATTACGAGGTCGTATACCTATCGTGTTTTAGCATCGTTTTTGGATACCCCTTTTGCGGTGCGGGTGCTCGCTTTAATCGCGGGCTATGGCGTCTGTAAGAAGTGTATTACGTGGGCGGGCAGGCTTGCCGAAGGGGTATCCCTTCATGTATGTAAATGAGGATGAGGAGGGCAATCAGAGCGACGCGTCAAGCGGATCTTTCTTGTTTCATCTCGACTAGAGAGGTTGGCTGGGGGAGTTCGGGGCCACCATCAATCAGGCCTTTTGCGAGGACCGTTTTCCAGGTGAGATGGCGATCTGGACGGAAGTTGATTGGGAAGCAACCAGCGCTTGTGAGAAGAGGACACAATGGATTATCCAGACATCTCTGGCGAGCTATTCGTCGAATTCAGGACGGTTTGTGTTCTTCCAAGAAACATGCAACGTTATGAAATCCCCTCAACAGTGGTTCATGAGTCAGCCACATGCTCTTTTTTGCGTTTTCGAGTAAACCAAACACCTAGTTCACAGCAGCCAGTTCCAATTACCAACAGCCAGACAACTTGGGTCTAATCTCGTTCGCCTTGATTTAGTGTTGAGTCTAGCCAACAACCGGCACCGCGTGTAGCCTACAGAGGAGAATTACGGACACTAGATTCATATACTGTGGACTTGGAAGCATATATGTGTGTAAAATTGCCTGCCCTGAAAACCATCAACTAGAACACTGATCAAAGCAAACCAAACCAGAGCCTCCAAACCCGGAACTCTACCCCCCTCTTTGGTCTCCCTCTCCATTCGGCGTACCCGATCACCCCAAGCGGCCATACTGAAATGCCCAATGCAGTGCTTGCTTTGCGTTTTCACCACTCACGCGTGCCTTGGTTACCCGTCACCCGTAATCGTCGAGTCAACGAGACGTATAACCTCAAGACTAGCTAAACAGGGAGAGCAAACCAGCGATGAAAGGCAAGACAAAACTGGAACGAGAGGAAACAAGCCCACGTCAAATACCAGAACCAAAGCGGAAATAGCTCTCAAGGAAACAACTGAAAAGTTTCTAACCGGGTGTAGGTATCACATGCAACGACAGTTACGAAACGTAAAGACGAGATGACTCCAGTCAGTGGCGGTGCCAGATATATGTGTGTGTGTGTGTGTGTGTGTGTGTGTGTATGCGCGATAGCGCAGATCAAGACCAAAACCAAAACGAAATGGGAACGAGATGATGAAACCACGCCTCTCACAACCAGAACAAGAGAGCAAACAGCATAGCTGCGCGCAGCCATGACTCGACCGAGACTGTAAGCAGCAGCAACCAAAGAACACAGACCCCGATAGATGATGCAAGCAGAGAGAACAGCACCCCCAAGACCCCAGACCAAGCCAGACGGAAAGAAACTCAACCCAGAAACCAAGAACAGACCAGACCAGACCAGACCAGACCAGATCGGACCCAATAGACCAACCAAGGCGAAACCGGTATCGAACCAGACTCGAGGAAAGTTGGACAACAACAGCGGTAAGGTAAACCATAAATGCAGCGATCCGCGTTCATGTAGGGAAAACCTGCAAGATCATTGCACTGTGTGAAGGTTCGGCTCAGAAAGGCTGCTGCGCGCTCGACTCATAGGGTCCTCTTGGTCCACCGTGACCAGCGACGGACTGTCAATGGCACTTGTGAGGTTGTCGGCGGCCGTGACAGCGCGAGTCGAGAGCGGGGGTCGGGTGTTGTTATTATTGTTGTTGTTATTATTGTTAGCTGCTGTTTGGTAGGCGGCCGCGAGTGCGTGATTGTCGCGCCGGCCGCCCGTGACGGCGTCGGCGGCACGAGCGAGCTCCCGCTCGCGGTTCTTCTCGAGCAGCTGGCCCCCGAGGGTCGCGCACTTGAGAATGGTCTGGATAAGATGGTTCTGTTGCAGTGGCTTAGACAAGTACTCGTCCATCTGCGCCTGAATGCACTTCTCCCTGTCGCCCATCATGGCGTGTGCCGTCAGGGCGATAATGGGTGTGCGCTGGCTGCCCAAGCTGCGCTCGTACTCGCGAATCTTGCCCGTAGCTTCGAAACCACCCTGTGTCAAAAACAGTTAGTGAGCTGAAAATCTGAACGTGTTTGATTTTGAAACTTACCATAATCGGCATCTGAACGTCCATGAGAATGACGTCAAACTTCTTGCGCTTGACCGCCTCGACCGCCTCCTCGCCGTTCCCTACGACGGTGACGACGTGGTGGTACTTCTCTAGAATCTTGACGGCAAGCCGCTGGTTCACCGTATTGTCCTCGGCCAGCAGAATCTCAAACGAGCGGGTGTTATCCGCCAATGATGGCGTCGCCCTATTCTCGAGAGCAGGCACCATTCCGTTGCCGAGGTCAATCAGCTTGCATGGTGTTGTCATGTATGAAGTGATACCGAGGTCAAGGCAAGACTTCAGTGACACGTGTACTACCGGCGCTAGGAGCACGATCGGGAGATACTTGAAGTCATCGACCGAGCGCAATCTACGCGCATCCTCGATGGAATCGACAATGATGACATCGTACGGGGCTGTTCCCCGGCCACGCACCTTGTCCAAGGCCGGGTTCTTCTCCGAATCGACAACGATAGGGACGAGGCCCAAGCCCTTGAGCATCTCAGCGATCTGGGCTCCGTGTCCGGTCCTGCCCTTATCGATGAACAGCACCTGGTGACCCTTGTAGGGGTTGAGCTGCTTCGCGATGAAGGAGATCTCGTCGTTGGCCAGGCGGACAATGCAGGTGAAGAAGAACTTGCTGCCTTTCCCGTACTCGCTCTTTACCCAGACATCACCACCCATCAAGTTGACAAGCCTCTTGGAGATGGACAAGCCTAGCCCAGTACCACCGAACTTGCGAGTCATAGAGCCGTCGGCCTGCTGGAAGGTGTCGAAGATCAAATCGAGTTTGTCCGCCGGAATTCCGATACCGGTGTCGGCCACGGTGAACTCGATGGCATACTCACCTGGGTTGCCAGACTGCACCGCCGATGCCTTCTGGATGGTGAGGCTGACCTCGCCGTGCTCGGTGAACTTGATGGCGTTGCCCACAAGGTTCAGGATGATTTGACGTAACCTGAACGAGTCGCCCACGACGTGGTCTGGCACTGAGCTGTCGACGCGGTAGGTGAGATCGAGGAATTTCTCGTTGGCCTTGACGGCCAGGGTTTTGAGAGCGTTGAAGACGGTTCCGCGAAGGGTATACGGAATTTCTTCGATGACCATCCTTCTTGCCTCAATCTTGGACAGATCGAGGATGTCGTCAATGATCGTCAGCAAGCTGTTGGCCAGCGAGTTTACGATATTGAGCATCTCTCTCTGGTACTGCGTCAAGTCCGTGTCGAGAGTGAGTTGGGTCATGCCGATGATACCGTTCATGGGCGTGCGGATCTCGTGAGACATGTTGGCGAGGAATTCGGACTTGGTCTTGTTGGCCAACTCGGCGGCCTCCCTAGCCTGCGTGTTCCTCTGGATACTGTCCCTGAGATTGTAGACCATCTGGTTGATCTTCTTTTTCAGCTCGTCCATCTCGCCGGAGGCTTCGACTTCAACCAACTTGGTGAAGTCCCCGTCCGTCGCGGCGTTTGTAATATCACCGAATGCCCGCACTTGAGCCGTCTGTCATGGCACGTACGTTAGCCCACCCGGCAACCACAAGCGAGAAGAGTGGAAGCGGCTTACCAAATTGTTGGCCATGGTGTTGACATCGGTAGTGATCTCCTTCCATCTACCCTTCAAGCCGGCTACATCGGCCTGGCCACCCATGATACCGTCGACTCCGACATCCTTGGCCACTCTCTGCACCTCGTTACAGAATATGGACAATCGGTCCACCATGTTGTTGATAGTCTCCTTTAGTATGAGTATCTCTCCCTTCGCCTCGACGTCGATTTTGCGGCTCATGTCGCCATTGGCGATGGCTTGTGTGACGGTCGAGATACCTCGCACCTACAAAAAGGGGCGTTGTGAGCAAAAACCATCCCGTTATATGAGAGAAGAAAGATGAAAGAGAAAAAAAAAAAAAAAGGAAGGAGGGGAAGTGGGGTTGACTTGTCATACCTGTGATGTAAGGTTCCTGGCCATGGTGTTGACATTTTCAGTGAGGTCTTTCCACTTGCCCTCAACGTTGTCGACCTGGGCTTGACCCCCAAGAGTGCCGTCGGTGCCGACCTCCCGGGCGACCTTGCTGACCTCGAAGGCAAAGGTACCCAGGCGATCAACCATGGTATTGATGGTGTTCTTGAGATCCAGAATCTCACCCTGAACCTCTACCCCAATCTTCTTGGTGAGGTCGCCCCTAGCGACGGCTGTTGTGACCTTTGCAATCTCACGCACCTGCGTGGTCAAGTTCATAGCCATGCCGTTGACATTTTCGGTTAGGTCTCGCCATGTTCCCTGGACGTCGTGGACAGTGGCCTGACCACCCAGTCTTCCCTCGGTTCCGACTTCTCTGGCAATCTTGGTGACTTCGCGCGCGAACTGCTGAAGCTGGTCCACCATGGAGTTGATGGTCTTCTTGAGTTCGAAGATCTCGCCTCTACATTCGGCCTGTACCTTTTGGGTAAGGTCGCCCTTGGCGACGGCCGTGGTAACCTTGATGATGTCTCGTACTTGGGTGGTCAGGTTGTTCGCCATGGCGTTCACGTTGACTGTCAGCTCATTCCACATGCCCTGAACTCCCTCGACGTCGGCTTGGCCGCCGAGGATGCCCTCGGTTCCGACATCTCTGGCGACACGCGTCACTTCGGAGGCAAATGTCCTCAGCTGATCCACCATGGTATTGATGGTCTGCTGGAGTTGAAGGATCTCGCCCTTGGCGGGGCGTTCAATCTTCTTGGTTAAGTCGCCGTGGGCGACAGCCGTTGTCACGGATGCAATTTCGCGGACTTAGGGGAAGGGGAACGTCAGCAAGCGGGATCTCCTAAGGTAACAACGGAGATTGTAGGACATACCTTGATCGGTGAGGTTCTGCGCCATGACGTTCACTGTTCGCAAACCAGTCAGTGCTAAGCCCGTGCATGCGGTGAAAGATTTTAAAAAAAAAAAAAAGGACAGGAACGCACCATTATCTGTCAGTTCCTTCCAGGTGCCGTCGACTCCTTCGATCTGGGCCTGGCCTCCAAGGATTCCTTCGGTTCCGACCTCGCGGGCAACACGGGACACTTCACTCGAGAAGACCTGCAGTTGGTCCATCATGGTGTTGATGGTGCGCTTGAATGTGGTGATTTCTGGGTCCATTTCCACGCTGTTCATGCGGACCTTCTTGGAGAGGTCGCCGCGGGCGACAGCCGTGACGATCTCGCCTATCTCCCGGAGCGCTTTCTGGAAAGCCTCGTTCGCCTTCTGGTGCTTCCACAGCTCGCGTTCGAGAGTCGCGACGCGCTCTTGCTCAATGATGGCGAGGGCCTTCTCCTGCAACTGCTTCTGCTCTAGCAACTGGGCGTTCACCCCATCCAACTCTTGTCGTTGGCTGTCGAGAAGCTTCGACTGATCGTCAACGTGCTCCCGAAGGCCCTCAAGTGCCTCATCAATGAAGCCATTTCGCGGGATTTGATGGGGATATTTGGGCCTTGGTCGGCCCCTGTCGTCTGCGAAGATGGTATCGGACGTCTCATTCGGCGTGTCTGGGAACACATTGGTGGCAGCCGAGTTTGCCCTAGCTTCGAGTTGCTGCACCCTATTGACGAGGGCAGCGAGCTCGCGCTCGAGTTCAATCTTCTCGATCGAGTCCGGGCCCGGCAGCCTCACGCTCGGACAGGCGTTGGAGACAGCCGGAGGAGTTGTCGTCGGGTCGGTCGCGAGGGATCGGACGACAGCAGCGACAACTGCCAGGGGAGACTCGCCGCTCATTGTTGCGGCGGTGGACGGCGTAAACGCCGCGGTGGGGGGAGCGACTCGGTTAGCAGCACTGGCAAGGGTGTCAAGACACGCAAACCGGATGGTGAGAAAAAAAAAAAAGAACGGATCAGGAGGTGTCGGATGACTATCGTCTTTGGCGTGCTGGACGGGTCTTCATGCGGCAGCTGCTCCTTTCGGACGGTTTGATGCACCGGCCTGATTTGGACGATGAAAAGGCGACGGGACCGCAGGGAGACTGCTGTTGAGGCGGGTCGTGTTGGCGGGTGTGTCGGGACTTTCTTGGCGGCGGGCGGTAGGACGCAAAAACTGCGAGCGAAAAGCCAAGCGAAAAAGGCCGAGTTGCCCGTATCCGCAGGGTCCCTAGGGGAAAGCGGAGACACGCCGTTCTGAGCTTCTTGTTCGTTCGCCTCCCCCCCTCGTTCGCCGGTCTTGTCCCGATTGAAAGAAGGGGCCGGTTGGAAAAAGCGAGGCGGACGAGGAATAAAGAGGATAGTTTTGGCACGAGTCGCGCTGGTTACAACGGGACTCAGGAACACAGTGACTGAGGCAGCAAGCAAGCAAAGCAGCCTTTGACCAAAGGCAGATCGAAGGTTGCAGGGAGGGAGAGGAGGAGGAGAGAGGATGGGGAAGCACTGGGGACGACCCGCTGGGTGACCAAAAATGGAAGGGATCGGCGACCACTGCCAATTCATTGCACTAACGCCCCCTTTGGTGCTTAGCGGTGTCTGGAAATCTGGGCGCCGCTGCTTTCTTGTGCATGTCGCGAGTTTCAAGTGCAAAGTATGCGTGTAGCGGGGCGTTGCGGTGGTTGCGTTGCGTTGCATTGCAGGGCATTCTGCGCTGAAAGCGCTGGCAGAAAGATTTCTTCTATACAGCGTGGTGCTCGCAATATACATACAGTCCGGCCAGAGACCTGGTGTCTCACTTTTGATCTGGTGACATGAAAACGCTGCCGATGGATACCTTGTACCTAGATCAAACATTAAAGAAAACACGCCATGTCCTATGCTAAATTTTTGGGCTACTGTGTTTGTTGCCTCCTAAGAGTTGAATGGAAGAAACGCTCCGTTATCCCTCAGGCGAGCAGGGCAGTTTAGTGGGCGGGGCCGGGGGGGAGGGGGGGGGGAAAGTGGGAAGCAGGCCAAAAAGGGTGCCGTGAGCTCGTGTCGGAAGGCGCTGCGGCGTGGCTTCCCCGCTCCCGGCAACAAGGCAACCAGCGTCCGGAAGTGACTTCAATTGACAGAATGAGAGGTTTGGCTACTGGATTTCCAAGTTCTCAATACATCCGAATCCTGACATGCAATTCTCGTCGCTCTCTGCTGCTAGTGTACACCACACAGGTGTACCAAGCAGCCGCCACTGCGGGGCTGGAGCAGGGCTTCACTTGGCATTTTGCAAAACAGAAGAACTCGGCGAAGCGAATGGCCGTCGGCATCTTTAAAGCGTACGGCAAAGACGCACGAAATTAGCCACAGCAGAGCAGCTTGAAGAGGCAGAGTGTTGAAGTTCGTGCCTCCACCTCTCAATGAGGTAGGTATACGTAGATGGGAATGGCGAGTATCATGCACGGCGAGTGTCCCCCGCCTTTAATGTTGCTCAATCGCGGGTTATAACCAATATGGATGGTTGTCAGCTGCTTTCTTCAGCCCGTAACTGTCCATACCGAATGCATCAACGTGGTAGGACTCCGTACCGTGAAACCAAGAAACCCAACGGCGGGTGGAGGGTATCATTATACCAAGTAAGGCATATGCAGGTAGCCGCACTTTATGCATCAACCAAGAAATCAAAGGGGAATACCTATACAGGTATTCGCCCCTCACTCAGGACAAGACCCGCCTTGCAAAACGGCATTAGCGCCGGGGCGATACTATTTCTACTGCTCTGCGGTCTGCCATACAACAACCCTGGGCAGCGGCGCGCTGAAAAACGGCGCTCATTTCAAGTCGCACGACATGGCCTTTCTCGTCGGTGAGCGGTCAGAGAGAGCGGGGAGCTGTCCAGTCGCCGCAACGAGCAATCAGATTGGAAGGGAGAGTTTCCGGATGGTCAGTGTGCTGCGGGGCCTTGGTTGAGGAGGCAAAGCCGGCTCATCGGCCAGGAGCCGCAAGAGATGCGACGAGATTGGGCGAGCGCATACCGCACAGTTTGGGACCATTGCGGGGCATCGGCGGCGTTGCGACTGCAGGCTGCCAGGTTCCAGTTTTCCTTTCGGGCCCTGTGGCTTTCAACTCCTGCCCTTCTCCACTTAACTTATTACCTTTTGTTCCTTGTGGCTGTTCCTTTGATTCTACACTGCGTACGGAAGTACAGATTACAGAGCATCGGAAGCGGCCGTTTGAACAGGAGTTATCAACCTCGTGTTATGTATTACTCGGTACTTAAATCTCTCCAGCCACACCGGCTCCTTCCTTCCTCGAGGTGGGCGACGCGCAGAAAACAGGCTCGAAAAGTGACAGGACAAGCCACGTACGTCAGTGAGTTGGGAAGGAAATTCATCAAGCAACTCAACCGCCCGTAGACGTTGACTGACTGGTGTGAGCCGTGTATGTACGTGTATCATCAGGATGCGTGACCGATTCTCTCATCAGCAACAAAAGACACCGCGCTACGGCGCCGGTGAGCTTCGGACCGGGCATGCCAGCAACAAGGAGTAACCTGGTGGCAAGCAGCATCCCCGGTCGACGATCGTGGGTTTTCTTTTTCCTTTCCGTTCAAAGGTGAAACCGCTTGCCGCGGTCACCTGAAGCCGGGTTGCCAAGGCAGAAGCCGGGGAGTTGCAGCGATCCGTTTCTACCTTGGATGTTGATACTGTGCACCACGCAAATTGTCTAGATCAGCGCCGGATTCCAGGCTGCGGCAGGGGCAGGTAGTTAGCAAGAGACTTGACACTTCACAGGGAGAAGCAGCCTCGCATCTGCTCGATCAGCCCTTGTTGTCTGAACGGAGTCCGGCACGCAATACCGTAACGTTTGGTGTACACTACACCAGTGCGTGCATGATTCGTACAGTATGTCCGGCTGCAACAGCCACAAGGCTCAACCCCGAGCGGACGGGTCTCCGCCTCGTGTCAGAGAAATCGCACAGATCCTCCCGCTGTGCGAAGTTTCCTTATTGGTACCGCACTATGTGGTACCCTGTCCGGTTAGGGTTTGGACGGGACGATGGTTTTTGCCTCCCCCTTTTCTCTTTCAGATCTCAAGCTCGAGTGGGCTCCCCGCACTGTCCTGTCACTGTTGGCCGTCTGTGCTTCGTCAGCGATCAAACATCGATAACCGGGCACTCCACTCAAACCACCGAGATGGGACAACTCCAGGGCCCTTAAAAAACGGGTCTGACTTACGACGATCAGCAGTCGGCTTTGGTTTCTTTCGATGAGCTATCTGAAAGGATTGGCCGATGAAGTCTTGGATGGTTTATGAAGGGACATGCTCGACGCCGTAGTCGCGGGCCGCAGTCGGCGACCATCTGGCGTCGCGCTAACAAGAAATTAAAAGGAAAAAAAAAAAAAGACTTGGCCTCCCTCGCCGCCACTGCGATGATAGGGCAGGCACCTCATCAGCACCACTTTGGTACCTGGTTTGAGTGAGGCAGCCAACGGGAGATGCATCGGCTCCATCGACAGCAACGGCCACACTAGCTAGCGTCGGCTAACGTTAACTAACCGGCAAACACCGGGCAAACGGACAGCTCGATGGCAGTACAGACGCTCCGGATTGGAGCTCCGCGGACTCGGTAGGCTTGGCCGGCGGTGAGATAGATTGGTCATGCCAAGGCGGTTTGCCGGCACCGATCACGGGGGTGAGGGGTGCTGCATCTTCCTCCGAGACACTCGGCGACAATCTCGGGAGTTTTGTCGAGGATGAGAATTGGCCTTTCGATCCTTTTCGAATAAATGCTAATACTTACGAAGAGCAATGCTCCTGCGAACAACCAGATCCAGCACATGCGGGACGGGAAACATAGAAAGCAACACACCCAAGGCCTTCCCGGGTTCCCATAGCACCTCCCCAACCATCCCGTCAGTGCCATGTGGCCCGAATTGACCGGCTGCCGCGCTTGATGCCCAATGCTCAGGTGTCCCGTCTGTGGTCCCGGTTTCGTTGCTGTCCGTCTCCAGGAACCTCTCGCAGTGCAGAGACGAGGAGTGCATATGCCGCGGTGTCCACGAGACGACGCGGGGCTCTGCGCGATGACGCAACGCGGGGATGGAAAATGAAGCTTCTTTCGAATGGAGCTATATCGCCTTTAGCTATTACCTGCGCTTTCCGACAAATCCTCGAAAAAGCACCACTCGTGGCATAGTTTATCCGTGGTACGAACAGTTAACTAAAGTGGATGTGCGAAATGAGTGTTTTGGTAGGGAAAGAGAGCAGCGTCCGCGGTCTGGCTCAAAGCATGATTTGAAAAGTGAATGAAGAAGAATTGAAATGAAAGAACAGAGAAGAGAAGAAAGAGAAGGAAGAAGGAAAAGAAATGAGAAGAAAGAAAGAAAAGAAAGAAAGAAAGAAAGAAAGAAAGAAAGAAAGAAAGAAAAACGACGCTCAACACTGAGCTGTACCGGCCGCCTGCTCAGCATCCCACTTTCACTCTCATGGACAAGAAAAAGTAGGCTCAAAGTGCTGTCCTAATCAGTGCGAATGGGCGGTAGAGGTGTCACAACTCACACGGTGTGAAATCGGACGGCCAAAATCAGGGTTGGGGTTTATTGACTAGTCATTCGATAAGAGGGACACATCGTTTATCATGGCTCAACTGGTCCCATGAATTTCTCGAGTCAAAGCGGCGTAACGACATGCATCCCACCCGCATGCGTCCGGTATTTTTGACTCGATCCCCACCCCGCCGACCTCCAACGCTGTGATGTTTCGAGCCGCCCGCTTTCTGCGTGGGATTCGAAGCATCAGCATCATGGCGTCCATGGCAGAGACACCAGCGATAGCTGCAACCGCAGCGACGGCAGCAACAAAAGAAGCGACTGAATCGACCCCACTAACTGCGACAACACCCCCCCGCGCCGCAACGTCCACACCGCGCGTCCCTATCCCTCCCCGCGGTGTCGACTACCGCGGAAAGCTAGTTCTAGCACCCATGGTGCGATCGGGCGAACTGCCCTCGCGACTTCTAGCCCTTCACTACGGCGCTGATTTGGTCTGGGGTTCGTACAATCATCTCGCCCTCCCCTCACCCTGACTCTCCTCGACAACCGCCCATACTAACCTTTTCTCCTCTCTTGCCGCTCCCTGCAGGCCCTGAGACAGTAGACCACTCCCTGATCGGTGCGACTCGCCGAATCAACCCGCGCACCGGCATGATTGAATACACACGGCAGCCCTCGCACGCCTACAGCCCCGCTCATGCCAACGCCAACAACGAAGCCGGCAGCACGACCGAGTCCGTCATCTACCGCCTCGACCCGGTCCGCGAGAAGGGGAAACTCGTCTTCCAGCTGGGGACATCGGATGCGGGGCGGGCCGTGGCAGCAGCGCGAGTCGTGGCAGCCGACGTGGCGGGCATTGATGTTAACGCGGGCTGCCCGAAACCGTTTAGCGTGCTTGGGGGCATGGGCGCGGCGCTGCTGCGGGAGCCCGACAAGCTCGCAGGCATCCTTGAGGCCCTCGCGCGCGAGATCCCGCCCGAGTTCGGCATCGGCGTCAGTGTCAAGATCCGCCTGCTTGAGACGGCCCCCGAGACCGAGGCGCTCGTCCGCCGCCTCGTCCGTACGGGCATCACGGGCCTGACGGTACACTGTCGCACGACGCCCATGCGGCCCCGCGAACGCGCAATCCGTGGCCAACTGCGCATGGTCCGGCAGGTGTGCCACGAGGCCGGGGTGGCCTGCCTGATGAACGGCGACGTCGAGAGCCGCGACCAGGCTGACGAGCTCGTCCGCGAGTTCGGTGTCGATGGCGCCATGATTGCGACGGCCGCTGAGAAGAACCCGAGCTGCTTCCGGAGCAGGGTGGACGGCGGATTGGCGGGTTGGCTCGAGGTCGCCCAGCGGTACCTTCGCTTCGCTATGGAGGTAGAGAACCGCATCGCCAACACAAAGTATCTGCTGGCGCAGATGATACCCGGTAAGGCGTCAGCGTACAAAGAGGTGCAGCGATGCCGGTCGTACACCGAATTCGCGCAGGCGCTTGGGTGCGACGATGGGGGCATGAGGCAGCTGGCGCGCGAGACAGACCGGATGCTCAGCCTGGGTGAGTTCGAGGTGAAGCGAGCGCCTAAGCAAAAGAACAAGAACAACAATATCAACAACAACAACAACAACAACAACAACAACAACCAGAAAGGCCAGCAGCAGCAGGGCGGACAGCACGAGTCGAAGAAGCGGAAACGGGAAGAGGAAAAGGAAGCAGAACAAATAGAAGGAGCGAAGACGAGAGACGAGTCCGCGAAGAGGGCGGAAGTGGCCGGGCCTGCGCCTGTTACTGCGCCCGCAGCTGTCGCGGTGTAACATCAGCATTCCTCTCTTGTTCGGGTTGCGGGCGTGTGGAAGTCTATGTAGCATTTTCACGGCGTGGCTTGGATGATATCCTGGCGTTCTAGATGGACAAACGAATAAATGGGGTTACGGTTCAAGATCGCTTATCATGATTGTCAGAAGAGAGAATTCAATACGTTCTGGTATCTCTGAGCGTATAAGCAGTATGTGAATCAATGATATACATGTGCCTGAGTACTATCTCAGGTGCAACCGTTGATACTCGTGGTTCTCCCACAATCTGGTCACACCTTCTTTCCCTGAGCCAGCAGATCCGATACCTTGGGCGGCAGCACCAGCGCGCTCCGGTCATTCCGCCTGTGAAAGTCCACCAGCGCTATCGCCGTCTTTTCCGGTAAGTCCTCGTGGATGAAATGCCCTGCCTCGGGAAAGACCTGAAGTGCATATTTGCCTGGCGAAATCGGTCAGCAATCTTCTTTTTCTTCTGCCTTCACTCCGCACAGGGGGAAAATTTCAAACGAAAGAGTATCATACCCTGCATTTGCCCGATCGTCAACTCGGTGTCCAGCCTGTCTGTCCCGGCAAGCAGCAGCATCTTGCCGCCCCTGCCGCCCAGGAATTTCTTGCTTAGGCCGGTAAACCAGCCCTCCCAGAACGGCTGCGTCTTGGCCAGGTCAGTCCGCCACCGCCAAGGCTTCCCGTTCGCCTTTGCACTGCCGGTGCCGCCGCCACTACTACTGCTCCTACTAGCCCGAACCTCACTTTGATCTTGGGTATCACCTACGCCTCTCATACCCTCCTCCTCCCCAGCGCCACCTCTTCCTCCTACTCCTCCTTCTACCCCTGTTGCTGCTGACGTTGCTCTTGCCTCACTCAACGCAACCGCACCACCACCACCACCACCTTCCTCACCTAGCCCGGAATCTGAACCTATACCGAGACCATCGCGTTGGCTCGGCTTCTGGCCCGGCACGAGAAGGCCTGGAACGCTTGCGCGTGCGCTGACGGCGTTGCGCACGGTGCGCGAGCGCACGTGCCAGTCGACGGCGTCACGCAGCGACTCGAATCCTGCTGGGCGCGTCGCCAGATAGGCGTGCATACTCTGCAGGGCGTCCATGGCGGAACCCTCGACTACGTCCAAGACGGCGTAGCCCAGGACGTCGAGGTCAAGGCTGGTGGTGTTGGTGGTGGACGTCACCGTCGTCGTATTTGAGGAGGGTCCAGTCGTTGTCATGGGTGCCGTGGTGGGGTTTGTAGTAGGGAACAAAGGAGGGCGAAGAGGAGGAGGGACAGATCGTAGGCTAGGTAGCAAGACTGAGGCAAACTCTGTCACGACAGCGCCGCCCAGTGAGTGTCCGACGAGGATCACGGGCGGCAAAGACGGCCAGTGCATGGCAGCTTTAGTCAGTGTCAGCACCGCCAGCAGGTCCGACGCGAGAGTAGATAGCGAAAGGTCTTCGACCACAGCGTCTTTCTCTGTGGCAGTAGCGGCGGCAGCAGCAGCAGCAGTAGTAGAAGGCGCCGTCGTGGTCGAGCCATGTCCCCGTGCATCAAGAGACAGGATCCCCGCACTAGGCAAGCGCTTCCTGATTTCGGCGCCGAGCACCGCAAAGGACAGGCCTGAGCTGCCGGCACCGTGATGGGTAACAAACAAGGGACCGGCTCCCTTGCCGGGGCCAGCGGGCGGTGCTGGGGAAGTGAGGTAAGCGTGGTAGGTGATAGAGCCGTCCGGGGACGGGAGGAACAGCTCGCGCTCAAAGTAGGCCGTCCAGGGTATCGGGTCGAGCGAGCGATTTGGGAATCTGAGGCATGCGTCAGGTCTTCCTTCCGTATCTCGGTCTAACGCAACATGCGCTGCTGGGCGGCAGCACGAGGGTGGAAATACCCTTGCGGGCGGGCAAATAGTGCTCTCCCCGGCGACGGAATGACGGTGCCCGTGGACGACATGGACGATGCCGATGACGAGTCGTCGTCCTGCGGCGTGTTGGGCACTGAGCCCGAGCCGTAGGCGCTGTATCGGTCCTCGTCAAGCTCGTTGAACTCAGCAAGCGGCGGCGGTGGCGGCGCCATGGTGTGCATGGCTGTAGTAATCTTTGCTTTGGCCCACTTCTTCTGGAGCTCGCTCATGTTCCGCAGGTCGTTGACAAAGGATACATACACGATTTAGTCGATGGGGTGGAAGGAAGAATGGTTATTGAGCGGGTTTGGCCATCTGTTTCGTGGCTGGTTCGATTCGATTCCTGAGAGGGGGGGGGGAGGGGTTTGCCTACCCCGAATCTAATAGGTTAGAAGAAAAATAAGGAAAGAAAAAGAGAAAAGAGAAAATAAGAAGCGAAACGTACAAAGCGATGTACAAACGCTTGAAGGCGCCTGAGTAGGTGGTGATAGGATGGCTTCCCAGCCAAGTTGAAGGCTCGTGGTGAAAGAGTAGATGCAACTGAGGTTCTGCCCCAATTGGACCGAGGTGAGGTCATTGGGCGTTGCTAAGCACAGTACTGACCCTCTGTTTCGGGGAGAGACGCACTAAAATCAGCGTTGGGCAAGCACCTGAGCCAGTGTGTAATCCGTGCGCCCGCACTGGACCCCTGGGAAGAGTAAACTAGTGCTTCTTCAAGCCAACATTGGCTGTCAGTCAGCGAAAAGGGTGTTATTATATGACCATGTTGCTCGCCCTCGTATTGCTTTGCATTGTTCTCTTTTATTTCTTCATCTCGTCGTGGCCTCATGTTCTCATCCAAATGTATATATGTAAGCCTAGGTGTACTTCCGTACAAACATTGAAAAGGTATCGGCATGTCTACAACTCCTTCCCGCATCATATTCATACAGCCAAGTGTCTATTACTCTCCCAAACCCCAGTCACCCAAATGTCTCCCCCCCACCCCCCCCCCCTTCTTCACTTCACCAATTCCTATACACCCCACTATAGCCCCCATACCCGCTGCCATATCCCCCCGCCTGCCCCCTGGGTTGGGCCGCAGCATACCCTCCCCCTTGCGCTTGCCCCCCGAAATCAAAATTACCATATCCTGCCCCCAGGTTAGGCAGCGTCGGCTGCCGCATATCGAGGGAACCACCATTGCCACCAATTGGAGCCGCCCCCGCGACTAGGTTCTCCCGGCTTGGGTTCAAATCGATCGCTGTAACCGAAACCGGCGGCAGCGGCTTGAAAGACCCAGCGCTTGGGGCACGCGGTGCCGACATTGGGTCTGACAACCGAGCACTGTCGTTTCTTCTGTGGTCGTTGTTGTTGTAACGTTCAGGAGAGATAGGGCTGCCAACAGCTGTTTTGTCCGTCCCGACAGAGACAAGAGGGGCAAGGCCCGGTTTCGACACAGAGGGCGACGACGAATCGTCTGACCCAGCCGTTTTGCTACGGTCAAGTAGGAGGGAATTGCGCGCGTCGAGGGGGGTGAGCGTGTCGCGCTGTTGAAATTTTTCTGTGCGCGACTTTGTCAGTATCATTGGAAAGGGAACATCAAGAGTATGTGAAGGCTTACCCATTTCCTTGCGACGCTTGCGGTGCGGATTCTTTTTGCAACAGGCGTTGATGGCGTTCCATGCGATGAGGATGGCGAGCACGCCCGTCAGGGCGGATTGAACTGCGATGAGCACGACGCCGGTCACGGTCTGTGTTGTCTGGGCGATGCCAAACTGTTCGACGAACACCAGGATGCAAACCACCGACAGCACGCGCACCACCTGGATGGTGATGTTGATAATGTTGCTAGAGCGGCGCTCGTACGGGCGGCTCCACAGGAGAAGAATCAGCATGATACCTTCGATAATGAGTTGCCCGCTCGCCTGCACCATGCCATGCCCATCCGCCCCCGCGATGACGACGCCCTTGGCGAACATGTAGATGATGGTGGGTACAAAGAGCCACCAATAGTCACGCCGATATGACTCGTAGAAGATGCTGTATTTGACCCAGATGTTCTTGTCGTCGTAAAGGGAGCTGACGTCGCCCTCGGCTTTCTTGAGCTTGCGCGCGGTACTCCAGATCTTCCAGCTGAAGTAGGCGAGGATGGCGGTGAAGAGGAAGAGGGTGACGCCAGCCAGCACCTTGGCAGCCCATGAGTCTCCACGGGTGAACTGGAAGACGCAGTACAGCACCCATACGCCATACAGCAACATGATCAGGGAGGTAATCGCGCGAGCGATGGATCCCCAGTAGTGCTTGCGAAAGCCCGCTAGCGACTTGGGAAAGCTCCCAAACAGCGCCCAGAATTCGAGAATGACCTTGACCAGCAGGATGCCCACCACGATAGCGGCAATGACAATGGCCACGATCAACAGGACCGTCATGAAAGTGTTCCCGGACGGAATGCTGAGCTGCTGCACATATCCCTGGATACCCGACACAGCAACGCGAACGGTATGCTGAGAGTCGTCGTCTTGGGGAGCCGCCTCATCAGCCGAGCCGTTGATACTGGTCTCGATCTGCCGGGCGGCAAGATGTATGAACTGATCAACTGCTCGACGGAACAAGGCTTGTTGCGTCGTCTGCGAAGAGCCGTCGGGATACACGAGCGTAGCGTTTCTCAAAAACTCAACACTGTTTTCCGTCAGGTTGCCTCCGGTGGAGGCGCGGAAGTCGTCGATTGACACCTGGAGCTGTGTCCAGGGGATGAGACCGGCCGAGAAGCCAAAGTTCTTGGCGAAGCTCCGGTAAACGTTAGGGTAGTTGACCGACAACATGCCGTTCATAGCCATGCCCTGGAACCAGCCAAATACCTCTGTGAAACTGGGGCTAGGGGTGCCCACGCCGCCGGCCGCAGATCCTCCACCGGCAGCGGCGCTACCTCCCGCGAAGGCGGCTCCCGCTGCCGAAACACCTCCCAGTACAAGAGCGGCTCCGACTACTCCGGCTGCCACATACGATACTGCGGGCACGCTGGCTGTCTTGCCGTTGGATACCTGAGACTGGATGCAGGCTACCTTCTCGCCCGAGTCCCTAGAATGCAGTTCCAGAGTGGCCATGGCTGCGATATCTGGGATCTGAAAGGCAATCGCTGGGACGAGATCGGCAAACTGTTCGGGAATAGCCTGGGACCCTCTCGCGGAGAAGTTGCCAGCGGGAACTACGCACGTCAGTTAAGTAATTGGAAGAAGCTTGTTGGAATGGCATACCAGGACAGAGCTGCTGCACAAACGTGCTCTTCTCACAAGGGTCGAACGAATTGGAGTAGATGTCCTGGCCATATGCTGTGACGTTGAGGACGGCCGTCACATTCTGTACCTTGTTGCTGGATCCCGCCACATCAAACGAAACCGTCTTGTTATCGTTGTTGTACTTGATATCCACCCTCTGCACCGAGACGCTAGCATTCGCGTTGCAGCTGCTGAAGCCCACCGTCTCCAGGACATCCACACCCAAGACTCCGCTGGCGAGGAGCGCCCCGGTCAAGGCGGCCTTTGTGAAACCCCTCATCGCCGCCTGATATCCTGCTGCTGTCTCCTTCGGCGCTCGTACAATTGTCGGCTCGTATCGCGTTGACGTGTCCTCTTGTCTTGTCTCACGAGTGCTCCCAGTCGTCCTTCTTCTCGTGCTTTCTACCTCCGTTGCCTTCAATCTGCAAGGTACGCCACCACCAGTCAATGTTCGTCTATAGTGTTCGGTTGAAAAATCGTCGAGACCAGCGGAAAGAGAAGCGGATAAGAATCAGAAAGATAAGACAATCAACGTCCCATAAGAAGACGGCCGAGGGTCAACCTGGAACGAATGGAAAGATGTAAAACAAAAGAGAACGAAAAGCCCCTCAAAGGAAAAGAGGGAGAACACGCGTGTTGTTCTCGCTCAAGTCTGGGCAACACTCGAGGTTGAGATCACGAATTGGCACCAGCCAAAACGCCAAATAAAGGGCATGAAAGAGAAGCGAAGATTAGCAGAAGCGCCAAAGAAGTGGCATAAACAGAGAGAAAGAAAGGAGCAGGGATTGAGGAGATCAAGCATGAAAAAATGAAAGGGAAGGAACGGGAGGGAAGGTAAGTAGAACAAGGGACCCAGGGCGGGTATCTGAAACGACATGCAGATACCAGCGCCTGGTGGTGGTGGTAATGGTAGGGAAGGGAGGGAGCCCTTGGTTGTCTCGAGGGCAACCCGAGGTGCCTGAGAGTCTCGAACTTGCAGCATGCATCGCGGCCCCGTCCGAACATGGAATTGAGCCCACAGCATCGAACCGATGCGCTGCTGCAAGGAGTGGACATAGGCTATATGTGCGCCCTGATTGGCAAGCGCGCATCGTCTGGACGGGACTTTCCAGACCAGTCACCCAACCACATCCTGGGTTGTTGCAGACCGATCATGTCGAGACTTGTCCAGGGATGAAGGGTGGACTGGAGTCATTCTAGGGAACCGATGCTTTGGGGAGAATGGAACGCCTTGACAACTGGCGCCTCCCCTCGGCACGTGGCGTGCACCTGTCGGTCCAGGCACAGCGGCTTTTCTGAAACGTTAGCGGCAAGGAAAGCGCTGACTTGGCGCCCCTGCTACCATTTTGGGCGGTACTGCCCACTTCGATTGGCTGTGGGTCTTCTAAAATGTTTAGCGACGGCGCCATTGCGAACGCTTTTTCGACGCTTTTGAAACTCGGGGCAAGAAACATCGAGCATCAAGAACAAATCAAGGAACCTGTTCTTTCTCCCGAGATAAAAATCAACGATTTCATCGTGCGCCATTGGAGATTAGACGGAAACATGACTCCCGTAATATACAGCTCTGTCTACGGTTAATGAATAGTTATAACATCAACGCCCGGCAAGCGATTGGAAAACTCCATGCAGCGTAAAAAGAAGACTTGACAGAAATTCGTTATCTAAAGAATACTGGGTCACATATTCATCGCTGCATCAAGTGCTAAAAAAAATCGACAAACATCATGCTCTTACACAATAAACCGAGACACCGTAGCAACAGAGCGGCATTCGCTCCAAGGGACCGGACCTTTAGTGGGGTCATGTCATTGGAGGAGGCGGCGTTCGGTTCTCGAACCGCAAAGTGCTTCCGGACTTGTCCACCAAGTACCCTCATTGAAGTCGAGAAGCGGTGGGACGTGTCCGTATCCCTCTACAGTTGTCCCAACGAAGGCACCCCTGTATGATGATCAAACCTGGAATCTATGGATCCGTCCCCTGCAATTGTTTGCTGGGATACTTCACCCGAACTCTTAGAAATATTTACTCGACGACTCTCCTCTTTCACCAAAACAAACGTCTTTGGTCCGCTTCGCATATGCTCGGAATGCTTTCAGTTACTCCTAAGATCTTTTACCTCTTCAAAGGACATACAATAATCAGTATGGTCCGCAGACTCGGAGGGTTACCATCCCTCGCGTTCCATACAACAAGGTAAGTGAAGACACAGCGGAGCAATCGGCTTCATGGCATCTCCATGCTGTAACGCACCATACGAGAAATTTTAAAACACAATTGCTATACTGTCGAGATCTGAAATGAGCTGCAAGCGCCTTCTAAGTGAGTCTACGCATGGTATGAACCCGCGGGCATCGATATTCAATTGAATGGAACGAAAGGGGCGGTCTATTGGATGAGTACACCGAGGCTACCAACAATCAAAAGACTTGTCTATAAGTCCTCACGTCAGGACGATCCCCAATCCATCCAGATGCGTCCGTCATCTATCTATTTCCTTACCAGCCATAACACCAAAATCCAAAACAGTTGCTTCTGAGTCAAGCGAAATGAAACCGTCCTGTTCAACATTGAACGGAACCCTCAAAACGGAATTCAACAAATAACTTAAAACAGGGTATCCGCCGCAAACGACAACTCCAACTGGGCAAGGCATGAGAAAAAAACACGCCATGCTAGAATATGAACAAGAAAACACGGGGTATCATATAAACCCGCCCAAGGGGCGGCGCATCTCAACTTTCCCAGACATCAGCCCACACAAATACGAGAAGCCAACCCATCGGCAGTTAGCCGGGTAGTGGATCATCTTTCCTCTCCACTAAAAGAACCCGCCCTGGGGCATATTCGGCGACGGGCCGTAAGGCGACACCGACCCCTGCGGTGTAAAGTGCTGTTGCCGGTGCTGGCGTTGCTGTTGTTGCTGCTGCTGCTGCTGCTGCTGCTGACGTTGATGCTGCTCAACAGTGAGACCGCCATTAGCATATGGCAGCTGTCCCACCGCGCCCGTCGAGGTTTGCAGCCCCAGCCCTAATGCCTCTGTGCTCAGCGCGGGGAACGGCTCTAGGTCGGGCGCCATGGTTATGTAATTCGGGCTCGCTTGGGGATGTGCAGACATGTAAGTCCCTGCCGAAGTGGCGGGGAGGTCTGGGAATGCGGCCTGCGAGTTGAGGCTCTGGAAGCCGTGCTGCGGGTGATGGTGTTGATGGGGCACAGCTGGCATGTTAATCTGTGCCTGAACCATGCTGTGAGTGATGCCGTCGAGGCTCGGGTTGTAGAGGCCGGTTGCAGGGTATCCCTGGTGAGGTGGTGGGATGGAGTACATGCCCAGAGAAGGAACGTCGTGCGGATAGGGCATTTGCCCGGGCTGGGCAATCGTCGGTGAAGGGCCGAAAGCATGGTATTGATCTGGGTTGTTCGAGAAGTCGGAGGGGAAGGGACGAGGAGGGGGGTCTTGGACGGGGCTGATGATGGTGTTTTCGTCGAGCTCTTTCTTAGCCACAAGCTTGAGCACCGGCAGGCTAATGTGCTCCATGTGTTTGGCCAGATGAACGGTGAGCTTCTTCCAGGACGGGAAGGTCTTGCCGCAAAAGCGGCATGGCTCTTGCTGGGGTAGCTGGTCGGTCTCATAGTGGCATTGCTCCACCTTTGCCCAGGTTGGGTCCATGCCCCCGGCGGCCTTTTTAATAGCAGCCTTGGTCTTAACCTTGGGCTCAACGAACTTGTGCTCGCGAACCAGATGCTGGAGGAAGTTATCTCGGCGGTAGCACTTGTGGTGGCAGTCGTCGACATCGCACAGCCACCACTCGAGGTGGCGGTGCCCTTCGTTTTCGTGACGGACCCAATCGGCTTTCCGCTTGAACATCTTGGGATCTTTGCAACGATCCCATGTGCAAGTAAAAGGTTGAACGTCCTCGTGCACATGCTTGGTCCAGTCCGACGGCTTCTGGAACTTTTTAGCCGTGAAGCATAACTGGCACTCAAACTCAGCCGGTAACGAGGTGGTCGGCGGGATGGGTATATCTTGGGGGAAGCTGTCCTGGTTGATAAGACCCTCCACCGGCGTAATATCTCCGTCCGAGCCGTCGTACCTCGAGGATAACGGGTCGAGGCCGCGTTGCTCGCCTTTTGAATCCAGCATGTTGGCACTGCCACCTGAATCAATGCACATAGAACCACAAGCGCAGTTCCTGGCACTAACAGCCTGCAAATGCTTCACCCTGAGATTCAAAAGGTGCTTGTACCGGGTTAACTGCTGGTGGGCGATGCGGTCGACGAGGTAGTTGCCAGGCGCGCCCAGCATAGGGTTTAGTCTCAACACGTGCTGTTGAAAACCGGCAAATGTAGGCGTAATGTCGTCAATCAGTTTGTCCGAGTCACTTCTCATGTCTCCGTCTTCATACAAATCGTCTTCCTCCTCATCATCATCCTCGGCCTCGGGGGCATTTACTTTGGTGTTGGGCACTGGCGGCCCGCCACTCCGCTTCCACAGATCGACGATGCCTGATGTTTCCGACTTACTCCGAAAACGAAGGGGCTTCTTCACGCTCAAACTTCGGCCGCCGGGGCTTTTGGGTGAGGTGACCGAAGTTGCGCTCACGGAGCTGGTCCGGGCATGGGTCGTGCCGATGGATGCAATCTTGCTCCCAACATCCACGAATGCAGTGTTAATGCTTGGGACGCTTTGCTTTCGGCTCCACCCGGGCTTGGGACTCGGGGGAGCGAGCTTGGCTTGGCTGTCCTTCTTCTCAGTTGAGGACTCGGTCATGAAGGAGCTCGCATCGTCCGGATCAGGACGATTACGTTTGTTGCCCGAATTGCTTGGTCGTCTCACGAGACTGCGGATGTTTCCGAGTAAGCTTGGCCGCCTTGCATCTCCTCGGCTAATGGACAACTTCTTGAAGAGGTTGCCAGTGACCTGAACCTCGGTGTCGATAAGACTAGGCAAGCTCAACCGCCGGGTGCCCCAGGTTGCCGCCCTCGACACGATGGAGGCATTGTCTCTGCACATCTGCTCATACTTCAACATCGCGTCGTGAGAGCTCTTCGGCTGGTAGGCGTTCGACTGCGAAATGGAGAAGGGGATAGGCGCGTCTTCCCAGATGTTGCCCTGGCGCATGATTTCCAAGTCTTCGCGGGTCAAGGGCCCGCCTCCCGACTCGAGGTAGTACGTCTGGCCGGGGACCGGCTTGTTTTCCGTCCTGTCGCCCAGGGAGATCTCCCTTTGGGGAATGCCGTCGTCTTCGACATCTGGCATGGCTTGCGGAGCCGAGTCGGATGAGTCGGCCGACCTTTCTATCCACTCATCGATTTTCTGCTTGCGCTCCTCCAACTCCCGCTGGGCAGCAAGGTCGTTGATACTCTGCACTTGGGTTGCGGAGCGGGCCGTGGGGGGCAAACCGGCCTGTCCGGTAACCTGGTCGGGAACCCACCGGCCAGTCCCATCCCGGGCCGTTGAGGGGTGGGAAGAAGAACCGCGAGCTTCTGTTTGGTTGGCATCTAGTGAAAGGGATATTCCCAAGTTGTTGTCCCTATCCCAATGGGAAACCGTCACGCGAGGACTCCGCATGGTGGTGACCGGGGCAACGCCGTCGTCGCTGGAATTGGCGCTGCCGTTGGTCTGAGGCGTCAGCTGAAGACTACGGTGCTTAATCCCTGGGGCGAGGTCCGATGATTGGTGGGTGAGCGACAAGTCCTGAGGCGCGATGGAAGTCCGGGCCAGGTCCGGGAACACGCTCCGCACGGCCGTGTCCTCCTTGAGTTGGCTGTTCGGTGATCCTCCGGGCAACGAGGGGGTTTTGTCGGGGCTCAAGGGCAGGTAAGTTGCGGCATGGCTCACACGCTGTGCATTGGTGGGCGCATCTAGGACGCCGAGGCTGTCGGCGACGGGGCCGTTATCATCAAACGGCTGGACGTCGTCCGCTAGGAAAGACGGCGAAGCGCCGTTGGGGGCGCTGAGGTCAACGCCGAAGAAGGGGTCGTCTGCCTCGGTGAAGTCAGTGAATACCGAATCGGCAGGCGTGTGAATGCTGAAACCCGGAGAAGACGAGCCACTCCCGACTTGGGGCGAGAAGGGGTTGAGGAACTGGGGATCTTGTGTCGTGGCGTTATTGCGGGGTTGCTCATCCTTGTCCCGGCTGGCTGTGGTGGTGTTGGAGCCGGGCGGCGGGTACAAGGTATAAGTCGAAGACATGTTTGCCGGAGAGTCCAGGCGGTTTTGGGAGGGAGCAAGTATTTATTTTGGCATGGGGGTCTCGCCCCGGTGCTGTGCAAGGAGAACAGGCTGCAGATGCGGCGCCGTGCGCAGTTCCTGGATTCTCAACGTGGGGAGAAATTAGGCGACAGACATGAATGGGGTGATGCGGCTGGACGCGGCGGGGTGAGGCACGAGCTGAGAAATCAATGCCAGCGAGGTGCGTCCCGTCGTCGTTGGCGCACTCTTGTTCAGCAGTTTTGGTACGCTTCAAAAGAAGTTGGGATCGGTTGCAAGCGTTGGGAATCCATGGGGAAATCCTGTTGTGAGGTGTGGTTGAGGGGAAGGAGCGAGCGCCTAGGAGAGAGGACGTGCAGTGCAGTTGGTCGTTTTGGGTCGCCGAGTCGATGTCTTGCCCAGTCACCGGCATCGAGCCGCCTGGCTTGGCCTGGACGGGTAAAAAAAAAAATGGGGGTGAGGCGCAGGCGGCTGCGCTCCCGAACCTGAGCTACTAGCTTTGTCTAGTGACCTTAGCGCTCAACGTGCCCAGGGACAGAATGGGACCGCGAGAAAGACGGGATGGAAAGCCAGAGAGGATGCAACAAATACGTAAGGCGAATGTTGTACCTAGGTATGTACATACCTGCCTCCAACGGACAAGGCGTTCACGAGGTTGGATGGCAGGTGAGATGGGCAGGACCTGGAACGGTTGGTTGCAGCATGCCTTGGCTGTCGAGCACATTGTACTGTACACTTGGGGCCAACTCGCTCGTTACAGATTGCATGTACATAACTACTATACCCCGCCATTAATGCCAATATCAAATTGGGAGGCGCGAGGGCTCGAGATCTGGATCCCACATTCGAGCCGCTCTCAAACCTTCGAAAGTGCCTCCCGATTCCGCCATAAGGCGACAGGGCTCCCCGGGTCACCCGGACGAATATTATTTGCTCAGACAGAGGCCGACCTTCAATCTTGTTCCGCAGCTTTTCGCGATGCGATAGAGGGGCTGGTCGTCAATTTACATGCACATCAAGCAGTTTGTGATTGGCGCGTGGGCGAGGCTTGATGCTTCGTTGAGGCTGTGCTGGGTTTGAGCTGACTGGCAGAGTCGCGGGCAGAATTGGATTGTGTAAGGCCCCCGCAGTTGCCCTGTTCAAATGCGGGTTTGGAACGCTGCCGCATCAACTACACTTGGCTCCTGGTGGGCACTGGTGGGGTTGACGAAGGACAAGGCATTCTCTTGGGATGGTAGGGTCGGGGGCAGAATCAACTTTTAGGACACCCACCACTCGGTTGGTACCCCTGCTGGTGCTTCTCAAACCAGGCAAGGCATATTGTTACTTGCACAAGTAAATGCTACTGTGCTCTCAGTTCCACGCTTTTCAGTTTGGTGCGATTTCATTTGCGCGACCTTATTGCCATCTGTCAAAGCCGTAATCCAGCCACGAGCCAAGGCAGGGTCAATCGATCAGACCCTGAGTGTTGAGCGCATTGGATTCCGTGCATCGAACATCTACGCCTTTGTGGCCGAGTCACCATCATCCCGCCCCACTGCAAGATCCTCCTGATGTTCTTTTGTTGCCGAAAAGACAACACAAACTTCCTCTCCGCTTCTCCCCTGCTTCTAGAAGCTGCCGAACAAGGAGTGCTGTCAAAAGCTTGTCTCTGGAATCTGTACTCCGTGCTGGATTCTGCCGATGTCCGTTGTGTCACACTGGGTATTCGATTGATATTTGGCCGGGTTAGCAGCACAGCCTCGTGGCGGTGCGTTCAATTACCCCTTCAGCTTTAGGACTTGTGAAGTACTTTCAGTATGTACAACTACGGAATTACTCTAGCTATCAGTGTTGCACATCTTTAATGACCTCAGTTCCCTTATTGTTTCCAATAAAAAGTCGTCGTTGTCGTCAAGTATGAAGTTTACGCCATCACACCAGCAGACTGCTTGGGAAGCGAGGCTTTGTAGTGTGGATAAGCGTAACGGTTATCAGACTGCGCGAATGACCCCGAACGACGGCAAAGTACTGCAAACCAGATACTCCGCAATTTCGCTGCCATGACTTGACCTACTACGTAGGTTGCATGTCGAAAATATGGAAGTAGGACATTGCATAGTTAGTGTACTTTGTTCGCTGCCCTTCTTGAACATGTACCCGAGCCTTCGCATGGAGAGGGTTGAACGACCCACATCTCGGGCTTGGCATCGTTGCTTGGATAAGCGAAGCTCGACCTAGGAAGCGGACTCTCCAGGAGCTTTGGACACCACGGCAAGCAAGACCATCGAAACCGACATCACCACGACGTCAACACGCACAACATTGATAATTCAAAATGGTACAGCCACTCCGTAGTATCCTTGAGTAGTTTGCGATATTAACCTTGCCGCAGGGCCTTGAACTCCCTTCCTACGTCCTCGCGGCGCTGACAGCCACCGGCGGAGCCATCGGATATATCCGCACTCGAAGCCGGCCCAGTTTGTTGGCGGTAAGTAACCATTTAGCGCTACTTGTCCGCCTATGTGAACTCACGAGGCCTTTGTCTTTCTTTGCTTGCCAAATACTCGTTGAGACATCAACATCGAGGACCATTGGACTGACACCTTCGGTAGGGAACGGCAGTCGGTCTTCTCTGTAAGCTATCTTTGCCCTTCCCAGATTGTCCGGCATCGTGTTCAAGGCAATAGCTGACCCTTATCTGACCAGACGGATTGGGAGGTTACCGCATCAACAATGGCGAACCTTATGGCGTCGAGCTGAGTCTTCTCGCATCTCTCGTCCTGGGCGGTTCTGCGGTTCCCCGGGCAATCCGGCTCCGGAAGCCCGTGCCCATCGCGCTCTCCCTGTTGGCGGCGTACGGGCTGATTACGTTTGGCGATGCCTTTCGACGGACGTTGTGAACGAATTGGCCGCTTCTGGTGCTTGGGATGGACAACAAATATCATAATGTTACAGCCCGAGTGAAGCGGACTTTTTCCACCTTCAATGTTATACAACCACCGCCTACTGTACGTATCGTATCGTACAACCAACCAACCGCATGTCGTGACATGGGCCTCAAGATGTAGCGTGTTGCATTCCTGCTCGAATCCACCGCCCAATCACCAAGGCAAAGGAATACAGGAGTATCCCGCGAGAAATAAGCCGGTTGGGGTTTGCAATCGCCTATGAGTTCTCGTCGATTTCTTTCCATTTCTGTCGTATCTTGGACCGCTTGTCCTGTACGCTGTTTCGATTCAGATCCTGATTCCGTGACCGCTCGGCTCGAAGACATTCGGCGAGTTGCTGTTTGGCGTCGTTGCACATGCCGGCCGCTTTCCATACAAATCCTTTCGCATGGCACTCCTCGAGGGCGGCCATCACCTGCTCACACCCTAGAAACTGCTGCGTCAACAGATTGCGATGCTTTTTCGCAGAGAGAAGCTTTTCTCACCCGTATTGTCTTTGGTAAACAGTAAAGGATGCATTGTGGATGAGAAGTCTCGATCGTGTCAAGGTAGAAGTACCAATGGTATGGACGCCCTCTTGAAAGCTCGAGTATCAGAGACGCGGACGATTCCGTTGCGAACTTTGGATTCTTGGGTGGGACCCAGCTGAGCTTTGACCAACCGTACTGTCTCAGTGCATTGGCCCGCTAACTCTCCCGCGGGGCACCAAGTTGAAATGTCCATCTTCTCGGGCCCAGGCACTCAGACCATCGGCGGGGCATCCACATGACAACGACAACAACCTGAGCGTTGGAAACCAGAAACGACACTTAGGTACCTTTCACTCTCACCACGACCATGGCATCTCAAACAGCGCCAGCCAAGAGGCAACAAGGTTAGTAAATCTCCAAGAGCACCCTATGCCTCTCTCTCTGACTGTTCACTGCAGACCTCCAGGTGCAATACAGCACTTACAAAAACACATTGCAACAGATCGCTCAAAAAATTGGCGACGTCGAACAAGAAGCCGAAGAGCACAAGTCAGGAACTCCCCGTTTCTTGGAGATTATCCAAAAGATTGCACTGTTCCAATTGAATCCGGGTTCTGGTGTCTTCCCGCGCGCTTATGCCCTGGAACCCCATCATCACACCGCTTGATTCCGCTTTCTCACCGCTCATCGCTAATCGCGGCGGCAGGCTTGTTCTCGAAACCTTGGAACCTCTTCCGGGTGACCGCAAATGCTTCCGCATGATCAATGGTGTTTTGGTGGAGAGGACCGTCAAGGATGTGGTCCCCGCTCTCCGCACGAACGCTGAAGGATTGAAGAAGGTTCTGGATGACCTCGTCAAGCAGTACAAGACCAAGCAAGACGAGCTTGACAAGTGGAAGGTACGTGATGAATCTTCAGCGTCGATTATGGGTTGCCTCGTATACCCCTGTAACTGACCTCTTTTTGCAGAAAAAGAATAACGTCCAAGTCGTGCAGTCATGAAAGTGCAGCGCGCTGGTGGAGGGTCTCAAGACGCCACCCGAGGCCATGTCACTGCAGAACCCCGAGGATGTGTCAACTTGTGCAAGTCGAAACTGGCGAAACGGAATCTTGGGGCGACGCTCATGCAAAGAGGGTGAAGGTGATGGGTTCTCTACTCGGCCTTTCACCCCCTCTCGCCCAATATCGTCCCAGAACCTCCGCTCCATAAACGGTTGCACACGGAAGAGGGACCCGAACAACCCATCATCAAGTTTGCAATTTGCCAACCGAGGCTGACGACGTCTCAAAGAAAACTCTTGTTTTTTTCTCTTTGCTTGAAGGTGTGCTGAGTTGTACAAGCATGTTGTTGTCCCCTGCAGCCCCGCGGCAGAGATTGTTGCGATGCCCAACCCGGCCGCCGGCACCCAGGCCACCCGGTTGGGCTGCGATGGGATTGGGCATGTTGTCTTGATGTGGGGGGTGCGCAAAGAGTTGGCATCGTTACCTATGACGGAAGAGTATGGACAAGGCCACATATGCGGTTTGCTATGCTCATCTACGTAGAAGTTGACATCTCCGGTGTTCTTGTTTCGCTGCAACTGGCTTTCTCCGCAAACTCACGGCAGATCTGTGTCGAGACGGATTCCCAGGAGACAGTGGCATTCATCGCCAATGAGATTTTTTCGACCTTAAAAAGAATACATGATTGGCTTGAAGCGGGGAGAATTTCGAGCCACTCACGTTTCTCAAATGTGTCTGGCGAAGATTGACTCCAGCCACCAGAACTAACCGCCACAGTAGGTACCCGCGCTTGAACCCAGCCTTTCAGCCCAATCCCCCGTCCTTTGGGCCCATTAGGCCCTCCTGTTCCTGCCTGCATATTTACTTGCGTCAGCAATTGTCGAATCAATCACTTTTCCCTCCCACCTCTTTTGGCCTCCCAACCACGAATTCTGCAAGTAAATGCCAAGAGATCCTTTGCGCACCACGCCTCCAACTTTCTCGCTACGACCAAGTTCGCGATATTGACCGAGAATTCGCAGCTCCCCTTCGCCCACTTCGGCACGTTCCCGGCACACACACACCTGGGCTCTGATGTGCATGTTTGGCCACGTCTAGTTTACCGACAGAGCGCATTCACCGCTCTTGGGGTGGGAAAATCAAGGACAAATGCAACGGTATTTGCTCTGCAGCAGGCTAAACCGCTCTTGAGACTTCGTCGATTACCCTTGCCCCGGCTACGATGCTTGCGCAGCAATTCTGAAGAAGTTTTCCGTACCATCCTTCGCAACACGATCGTAGTTTTAAAGCAACAGCTCGTAAGTACCAAGTAGTTGTACCTGTTTAGATTCAAGTGCTCTGTCTCAGGATTCGAGGCTGCGTGTCACTGCTACCCTAAGTGCGTAACATCAGGCGCGGCCAAAGATCATTACAGACAATTCTGTTTGTTTTTTCTGAGCAAAATTACTAGAGAACTCATTGTGCTTCAAACTCAATGTTTGTAAGAAGATAGAAGCTTGATGCCGTTGAGCGGCACCTTTCAGATGCGTTGACAAGCTATCTAGAAGGTATGTAATCGGTACTTCGTAGTCGCAACTCATGAGGATGCGCCCTCTTGGCTGGTGGGGCTTGTTGTCATGACCGGGGTACCTTACCTGGGCTAGTGCAAGACCCGCTTCTCCCGCGCTGTTCTCTCTTCTCACCCGACCTCATCCTCGAACAGCAACAACCCCACGCGTGTGCTGCAGCCTCTTGCGTCCCAGTTTTCCCGTGCATCGCAGGACCCCAAGCCGACACAACCTAGGTTCACGGCCAGCTCAGAGCCCACTCAATCGTAGCACCTTACACCGACGCTAGACCAACGGCAGACGGGACAGCCCCAGTTTATTGTTACCGCGCAACGGTCACCGGTACAGAGACCCTAGGTACGTCTAGTAGCCGTGACCGCATGGCGTGGCAGCGCGGCGCATCATATTGCATCGCGTCGTCGGTAACGGAGACCGCGCTACTGTCCTGCTGGACTCCGCTTTCTTGTCACGCAGGCCCTTCGCAATCCGTTCCCCTCCTCCGGGCAAGGGCACTAGTCTCTGACGCGACTCTGCAGTTATCCCACGAGGCACGCAACCAAGGCCGTGATAGCACAGCCAATCTTTCTGTTTCCCCCGAATCCGTGGTCGTCCTGCCCCGTACCGGCCGTACCCGACCAACCGGCTATTGCAGCGCCTGCTTGGTGTAACCGGTAGGCAATAGCACAGAGAGAAACCAGGCACAGTCGAGGCAGCAACACAGAACACAACAAGAGGTGCACCACTTGCTCGGGCTCGGCATCCGGCCTGTCTAGCCTACCTTCATCTCACGGACCCGGACCAATCCTGCAGCAAGGCGATCCAACGAGAAACACCCCAGGGTGCTGTCTCCTCAGTCGACCGCTCGTGGCAAGGCCCGCAGTTCCGCGTCTCGCACCCTTGCGCGCACCCACCGGTGCGGCTCACCCCACGATAGCTCCATCTGCACTGGCCCAGTCAGTCTCGGCCTGCTTGTCGGTTGTCATTGCCACCCCTCCTGTCCCCCGCCTTCCCTATCTCCACCCCACCTTCACGCCAGCCCCCCAAGGCTTCCTTGTTACAGCCTGAAAATCGGGCAGAGGAACCAGTCAGAGCACGCCTGAGACGGGCAGAGAGGTACCGCTTGACGCAGCTCGTGCAGGTCAAGCCGTCAGAGGGAACAGGCCGCAAGCCCTACAACCCTGCAACGTGTCCGACGACACATCACCCATTCTATCCGGCTGTGCGAGCTGGCAATCCACGGAATTTACAAGAAGCGAGCAGCCGCTGCAGGTAACCAAACATGTCCGACTCTCCCCAATCCAATCCAAAGGATGTCGAACAAGGTGCACCGTCGGGTGACGACGAAGGACAAATGAACGACCCTCAGGACCCACACTCGACCGGGCTCGGCTACGAGTTCGAGGTTAAAGAGCAGGATCGGTGGCTACCCATAGCCAATGGTATGTCATGTTTCCTCTTCTTCGATGCTTCTCTGGTGCTTCCACTGGGCCATGATTCGCGTGCGTGTGTGGTGGTGGCCCTCTCACCTCGACGCTTGCGCTCAGCTTGCATGGCGACGAAACCCTCCTTGACTGGCGCAGTCCCTGCCTTGCCTACCAGACAACCGCGCGTCTGCCGACGGTCGCGGCTCCCATGTCAATGTCGGGCCAGTCGTCGCCCGACCCGCCGCAAGCGCCTCGCGGCTCCTCGTCGTCGTCATCCAAGGCCGTCAAGAACGATGTCTACGATGCTAACATTCGCAACTTTGCCCCAGTGGCCCGGATCATGAAGACGGCGCTCCCCGAGAACGCTAAGATTGCCAAGGAGGCGAAAGAGTGCATGCAGGAGTGTGTCAGCGAGTTCATCTCGTTCATTACCAGCGAGGGTGAGATTTCCATGGAGCAGTCGAGACTTTGGAATATCGAGCATCAATTTAAAACTGACCGACCTATCACAGCATCCGAAAAATGCCAGCAAGAGAAGAGGAAAACTGTAAATGGCGAGGACATCCTCTTCGCGATGAGCTCTCTCGGGTTTGAAAACTATGCGGAGGCTCTCAAGATCTACCTGTCGAAGTACCGGGAGGTATGCCTGCTCTTCTTTTCTCATTTAAGCTCTGTGACGACGGTTTGCTGATCCTACCAATAGCAGTCTCAATCCAACCGGGGTGAGAACCAACAAAACAGACCGAGCAGCCAAGGTTACGGTGCTGCCGGCGGCTCGAACCCTGCTGGTGGTTTCGGCGCCGGGCTTCCGGGCCAGCAGGAAGGCGGAGATGCGCAAAGCTACAACCTCTACGGCGCCCAGCCTGGCCATAACGGTACTGGGGCTGACTACTGATTTCTCCCGCCCGGCGCTGCCTCGAGGTTAGCACTCCCCTTGGGTATTGGCCGTTTTGAATTTGGGTTACATTTCTCGCGTATGTATAAGTAAAGGAGGTCCGTAGGCTCCGTCGTGTCTCAGCGGCAGCAATATTGATGCTGCGTCACTGGATGGAGAGTACAGTAAGGTCGGGCATGGATTGGGGATAACTTACGGAGGGGGAACAGAGTCTCGGTTGCGACTCTATTCGAAATTCTTGGTGGTAGCTCTGGCGTTATAGCACCTTTCAGCGGCTCAGGCCCTATGAGGTAGTGGTAAGGTAATCTGATACTTCTCGTGTGCGCGGTGTGACCATCCAAACAGCACTTCTGTTCCTGGAATGATTGTGGCGAGCGATCTAAGAAGGGGATATCTATTTTGACCATGTTCCGCCGCCCTTTTACCACAGTTGCTTTTATTCGCGGCGCAAGTTATGTGAACCATCTTGCCTTTGCCGACACGAGTCACCGGAGCTTCATTTGTTCATAACTCGGAACCTAAGAACAGAACCCACCTCAAACCCGCAACCAATGAACGCCGAGTTAGTCGCTCTGACGTCTGACTGACCGCCTTCTCAAGCAGGCATCAGTCCCCACCGTGCACGTGCCTTTCGCGGGGAACCTCTCTCCCCTTCAAAAATTATCTTCAGCATCTTGCTTCGGTAAGGTGGATACAGAGCGGCAGAAAGTTCACGAACGGCACACCAGACTGCGGGTTCGACCAACAGCTGGACTCTTTCTCTTCTCCGTCGTCGGAGTGTGAGAACAACCAGTTATGTCCGACCAGCTGTTTCCCGCGAAATCGCCACATCTCCAGTCAACTCCTTGACCTTTTTCGCATCCCGCAATACCATCTTTTCTTGGGCATTTCGCCTTGTCATTTGCTGCCGATTCTGCCGGGCGAGCAGGCTGTTGCGGCGACGCTTTCTCTTCCCGTTCACCAGCTGTTGAAGAAATTGGAACCGACCCTGCCTATCATGACGACCATATCATCCGTCACGCGTAGTCCTGCGTCGACCGTTGCCTCCTCCCCTATAAAACCGATCCTCCGAAAGCCCGCTTCGGTCTTGGGCACACGATCACGATCCGAGGATTCGGGCGATGCGGACGAGGAAGAGCCGCCAACCAAGCGACAAAAGAAGACTGTCGTGTTTAACGAGGAGTTGAACATGGTCAAGGAGATTAGTGGAAAGAGCTTGGAAGACGCAAAGAAGGAAGTGCGGCAGGCGCTGGAAGGGCACAGCCGCGGCGACGATGAGGACTACGACAATTTGAAGGAGATATTCATGCCGATTCTAAAGAAGCGTCGGATGCCCGACGATGACGACGAGGAAGAGGACGATGACGAGGACGAGGAAGGAGAGGACGGAGCTACAAAACCGCAGGACCTGATTGTCTACGTCGTGGCACTGACGGGTTACGTGCCGCTGCTCGGCCGTTCATGCTCAGGCCTGCTCCGGAGTGTGCTGCGCTGCAGCTGGCTGGAGCGGGATGAGACTTTTGCGCGGGCGTACATCCAGCTATTGGCGGCAATCTCCTCGGTGCAGGGTTCGTTTTTCACCCAGGTGCTTACAATGATTGTCGACAAATTCACCGAGACGCGGCATACCTCGAGCGTCCCCGGTTTTGCGCCGGTTGATCCAAAGACGAAGAGGGAGTGGCTGCACGTCGGGTTGAAGTACCTCCTGGAATTGTTTCCGGCCGGTCAGCACCTGATTCTCAACCTTGTTTCGTCCAAGTTTCCATACACCGAGGCATCCAAGGCAGTCCACATGGAATACATTGACCACCTCTTGCGCCTCAAGGCCGCCAGGCCTGAGCTCGAGCGGGATATCATGGAGCTGATTCTCTCACGGCTCGTCAAGCTGGATGTGGAGATGTCGCTCGATCTGGAAAACGACGACGACGAAACTACCCGGGCGGTGCTGCGCCAGCTCGAGGCGTCGGATGCCAAGAATGAGGACGAGGACGATGATAGCGACGCCGAATCGGTGCTGAGCGACGACGACGACCTGAATGAACAAGCCAAGCGCGTGCTCATGA
Organism: Corynascus novoguineensis; assembly: GCA_033296725.1. Classification (NCBI taxonomy): domain Eukaryota; kingdom Fungi; phylum Ascomycota; class Sordariomycetes; order Sordariales; family Chaetomiaceae; genus Corynascus; species Corynascus novoguineensis. The sequence goes on from MU857603.1 coordinate 441,343, forward strand.
TTAAGAGCAAGCTGGAGACGATGGATGCCATTCTCGACCTGCTGTTTTCGATTTATAACCCAGTGTTTGAGGACCCGGACAGCCCTGAGGCGATCGAGGCGTTTCAGGACTTGTTGAGCGACTTCTCGAATGTCATCCTACCAGTATGTGCTTCGTCGGCAGTTTGGTTCGGATGCGGAGACTGACAAATTGTTGCAGCATCTCAAGTCGCGTCACACTCAGTATCTGCTCTTCAAATTCGCCATGAAGTCCAATCAGCTCATGGAGATGTTCATTGGGACACTGTTCAACCTTGCGTAAGCCCCACCAGACTGGCTGTTTGCGGTTAGAAGTCCAAGCGTTGACGCTCGCCAGATTCGAGTCGAATCGGCCACCGGTCGTGAAGCAAGCTGCTGTTGCCTACTTGGCAAGCTTCACCGCGCGCGGAGCCCGAGTCCAGAGCGAGCAGGTGCAGATGATTACCAAGACATTCCTCGACTACATGGACCACTACCGCTCCATCCACACCGGCTGCCGTGGCCCGGATGTGAGGCGCTACAGCCAGTACTAGTGAGTCCATACAAGAACAGCACACTGTGACGGAACGCGTGAATTCTGACTGCCACTAGTGCGTACTTCCAAGGCTTGCTTTACGTGAGTGCCGCCGCTTGTATAAGAGATCCTGTCTCATCCCGTCGTGTCCTGACTTCTGTTCCAGATTTTCTGCTTCCGCTGGCGTGACCTGATCGACCAGGACCTGGTCCCTTCAAACCTTGATTGGGACGATCCGGCATCTTTCATCGGGCAGGAGCTACCTTGGATGACGGGTTTGAAATCGCGACTGCAGGCCAACATTGGCAGCAGGCTTAACGTAAGCCTGCCTGCTTTCCATATACCGGTTTGGCCGTCACTAACTGCTTATTTACCTAAAGCCTCTCAAGTGCTGCTCCCCGATCATTGTTGATGAATTCGCCCGCCTCTCTCACCACCTCCGACTCATGTATATGTCAGTTTTCTGGCCTCCCCTCCGTCCCCCCCCCCTTCTTTGGCGCCAACAATCCCATTGACACCTTCGCTAGTTACGCGCAAATCGAGAAGAATAAGTCCGTCCACCTCTCGCAGTTCTTCACAGGAAGCTACGCTACAGGCGGCGCGCTGCGCGATACCGGGCTCGAGTTTGACGACGAAAAGTGGACACACCTCGAGGCGTGCTTCCCCTTTGACCCGTTCCAGCTGCCGGTGGCGAAGCGGTGGCTGGACCTGGAAAATAGCTATGTCGCTTGGCGGCCGATGGCGCTGCTAGACCGCGACGGGGACGAGGATGAAGACGGGGAGGATGACGAAGACAATGAGGATGACAGTGAGTTTGAGGATGGGGGGGTAGTGACCAGTTTCCAAGAGGACACAGCTACTGACGAGGAGGGGGTCGAGGGTTATGACTAAGATGATATCTGTTGAGGAGGACTCAGGACAAGAGGTACAGAGAGGTGGGGAGGTGCTTTTGTTTTTCTCATGATAGGGGATTGTACCGCGGGCAAGGGATAACGGGACAGGGCATTTGGCGGCATTGGTGTTGGGGTTTACAAAAAATCGCAGAGCATCCTGGGGCGGCGTTAGGATTGATTGCATGTAGCGAAGGCGGGGAAAAGTTAAGACCGGATAGTAATCACCTAGGTACTCAGATGACAAATTGACAAAGAGGCTGAGATAGATTAAGGCAAGGTTTTTAAAGACCGGCCGTGTACGGTTTTGTCCGACCTCATTTGAAAACCGCATTGTTTTGGTGCGGTTGTTTGCGGCTTAGGGCCCAGTTAGAGTGATCAGAATAACCCAGGCACTTACATTATCCAAAGGTAGGCTTGCTAAATAGCACCTACGCTTATTGGGCAATTGGACGAGCATCGCAGTGAAGCATGGAGTGGCGCTGACACATGGCCTTTCGTCTCTTCTTTTCACCACCTTTACTGGGCTCCCACTTCGGTCTATAGACGTCACAGGGTCTGTTGCATATACTGAACGATGGCATCAATACCTACCTGATCTTAACCCGCATCACGCACTCATTCCTAACATCTCCCGAATCCTTTCGGTAACGTTCAACCTTTAAAGACTCCTCGACAGACGGGTTTCCGTTTAAAGGACGGGATAAAGTTGACGAGCCCCCCATTGTTTTGAAACCAATCGCAGCCATTGAAGTTGGCAAATATTACGGAGAGAGGATTACATGATGGCGGACGCTGGAGAGCCAGGTCGGCCCTCGTTTTCGGAGTTTTGGAAAAAGTCGAGCGAAACTCTAGGCCTGAAAAAGCTTCGGTTTGTCGAGGGCAGACCTGGCAAAAGGAGCAAGGGTGCTGGTTCGGGTTCGTCAGGTGAGCGACTTCTCCGTTTGTTTCTCTCATCAAATGTTGGGCATGGAACATAGTCGTGTTGTCGTCAACGCCATGTGTTCGCACGAATGCACATGACTTGGCGTTAGGGCTCGTCGCGGTGATAAAGATTTGTCACGCCAACTTAAGACGCTACCCGGCTGCAGTGTTGTGTTTGGTGGCATTCATGGATGGGGTGGATGGGCCCTCAGGGTCCTCAAGCAGGGGAGGGGCTTTAGCAAGTCTGAGAGCTTGACGGTATATTGCATGTCTGTATACCTATCCCAGCACACGATGTGTCTGTACCTTGATGGCACCGGGGTGAGTTGGGTTTGCGTGAGTTCAAGCAAGTGGTTGCTACTCCGCGCCCAAAGATGGACTGTGCTTTATGATTCCTCCTTTTTCCCGCTCGCTATCTCGTTTCATCAACCCCTACAAAGCTTCCAATGAATCCGAAGACTAAGCTCAGGTACTACGGAGCAGAAATCCAAAATGAAGCATCCGGGGATCCGGCAGTGGATAAGGCTCAGACTAGGCGGGCTCAGGTCCGGAGAGCCCAAGCTCAGCACCGGGAGCGCAAGGCCAACTATGTCCGGCAGCTTGAGATGGACATCGCCCGTATCCGCGACATGATTGAGGCCTCTGAAAAGGACACGAAGATGCTCCTGGATGAGAACAAAGCCATGAGGGAGCAGCTGCTGCAGGTTACGGGCAAGGGTTCGTTGCCACTGTCGCTGGACCAAGGAGTTTCTCTCCTGAACGAGATGCCCCAGTCGCCCCAGCTCAGCAGCGGCCTGCTACAAGACCCTGGGACTGTCACCGTCACCCTCGGCTTCGACGAAATTCTGAACGCCCCGGCCTTCTACATCAGCAACCCGCCGCCCCCGTATCACCCACATCAGTCTTCCTCTGGGGAGCTTCCCCCGTCCAATTCTGATGAGCTTCCCGACCTGACGCCCGCCCAATGCCAATCTGCCATCAACTTCATACTCGCGTAAATCTTGCCTCCCTCTCCCTCCCCACTCGTCTCTCTCTGTCCAAGTTTCGTCAAAGGGAGTCCTGCGCATCAAAACTAACCAGCCGGTCCAGTCTCGAACACATCTGCCGCGCGCACTTCCTCCCCTGCCTCTACAACCCTAACACGGACGTCACAACTCCCGTATTCGGGTTCGAAACGAGCGGACACACGCTCATGGCCACCAGCGTTGCGCTGCGTAACGCGCCTGAGCACATCTTTGACGCCGTCGCCCGCACCGACCGCGCCCTTTTCCCAGACTCGCCGCCTCTCCTCTCCCTGGCTCCGGTCCCGGCAGCGACGACCACGGAAGCAACCATCCAACCCCAATCAGCGGATTGCAACCAGATTCTTCAGAATTGCGTCGCTGCCAACACTGATGACAGCAACAGCGGTAGCCTCTCGTGGACGACCACGGCCCTAACTCTACGCTCGCTGCACGGGCTCGCCTCTTCGCTGCTGCCGCTATCGAACCCAGAATCATATGACCACGACGACGGCGGTATCGACGGCGGCGGAGACAACGTCGAGCTCGCGCCCGTGCAGGCCTTCTTCGAGCTGGCGCACCGCTTCGGTGCCGACCGCTTGCTTTGCAATAATCACGACGGCTACGACGGCGGCGGAGACGGGAGCGGGACTACCTTCTCAGTCCTTGACGCCCTCAAGCGGGAGCTCGTGGCCTCGGGCGCCATCCGGTGCCCCCATTTTGGCGCCCTCATCGATAGGGAGGCCTTCGAGGGCGCCGTGCGGAGAGTCCTGGGCACGTCGGCCGCCTGAGCCCTGAAGATTTCTCTTTGCGTCATTTTTGAGTGCCGACGTTACCGAGGGTAGGGAAGAACTAGGTATGGGCTTGTTTTGATGGCTTGGTGAGGGTTGTGTGGCCGTCGCTGGTTGAGGATCTCTTCCAAATTGCCTACCTAACCACGGCGAGAGGACTGGGAAAATTCAGGAAGGGGTGGAGGAGGAAGGGTGGTGATGGTTGAATGTATGACAGGTATTTACTTGCTAGCGGCCAGACGAAAGACTGGGGAGGAAAAGGGGCAGGAACCCTTTCGATTGACATTTGAGATGTGGTCGCTCCTGCCTGTCAGTCTCCGTAATCCCAAGTTTGCCAATAACTTTTTGACGTCGAGGGAGGGAGAAAACATTGACGACTTGTTTACGGCGGCCAGAGGCGCTATTGCCTCAATCTGAGGCGTGAGGAAGGCCAAGGTGATTTTGCGATTACTTTGCGATAGTTACATGATTGTATCATATAATCTTATCCCTGCGTGAGACCTCAACTTAATGTTAAGTCTCCGTTTTGGTCATTTTGATTATTTAGTTTTCTTCTCCGCCTTTCTCTTCCCAAAGGTCATTCTTCAAATCACACGACGAATGTACGTCACCCGGTCGTTAATGAAAACCAATTCTAGGGTTTAGCAGTAATGAAGAAACAGCAACATGCCTCAGCAACGCTTGGTGTTCCAGCACCCACCCTCAACTGGCCCGATGGGCAAAATCCGGAGCTGGCTACAGAAAACCTTCTGTTGTGCCCACGGCAGGCGTGGTAATCCTGCTCCTCAGCTCAACTCGACATCCATTGCCCAGTTGACAAGTCAGCGTCACTATCGAGAGTAATTTTCTGACCAAGACGGCCTGGGCCCGTAGCACCGGCCATCTGTGGAAGAACACTAGTAGTATGTGCGGCGCCAGAATGTGACCCATCTCGGGCATGCACCGCGAGACATTGTAACCCCGACTGGTGCCAACGATGCTTGGCCTCGGATGTGCGGCTGAGCTCGGTGATGGCTTTTCTTCTCTATCAGTTTTATTTCCGATCACCACACCCCGTCGAACGATTTTACGGCCGGACGGAGACCATCAAGGCCTTCGAAACAATGCATTACAGCAACGAGCCCCCTCACAGCTAGGTGTTGGCGTCAGCTTGGTTGGCACGTAAGGACCGAAATTTGTTTTATTTTATTTTATTTTCATTTCTTGTTTGTTCATGTCAAAACTGATTTCGTTAAACAATTTCGTGGGCTTCTGACAGCCGACTCGATGTCAGTTTCTGGAAATACAGGACCTTGATGGTTGTTGAGCAATCAGGTACATGTACTTCGAGACGTGCGCAATTGGCGTTGGAGTGCTGTGGAGTTGGGTAGCTATAGACCAACGGGAGATCCTGCTGCTGCTTCTCTGTATTCAAAAAAAAAAAAAAAAAGAAAAAAAAATAGTGGTTTGCGGCAGGATCCATCTGCAGCGAAGCAAAGAGCGGGGTCTGAGCAAATACGAGTTGAGATGCTGCAGGGTAGCGATTCTCTCCGCCTGTGCAACGGGTGGTCATCTTCACGACTCATTGTGAGACCCGAATGCGGCCAATGCCGACAAAAAGTCTCCTGGGAGTTAAGCGTTGATTCTACAATATTTTGACATGAAAGCTCGGGGTTCTTACACTAGATATGGATTTCTCAGCGATGCAATTTAGGTTATGACCCGCCTACCGGGACCGAACCGGATCAGACCTGAACCGCGACGATCAGACGATCTGTCAATCCTTGAAGATCATCGCGGGAAGACTCTAGCAGGGAGGTAGGTAGCCGTTAGAGGCTGAGAGAAAGGGCCGAAAAACTGTTAACTAGCTGCTAAGATCCTGGGAAATGGACGAACCTTACCAACTACTTACTGGTATTGTTTGGCATTTGGTGAACAGTCCCTTCTAAGGGTTGTAAATTCCCAATGGGAGTACAGTACATATGTACATTATACAGTAACGTTACTTGGACCAGGGATGAGCACAACACAGGGGCGGGGAGATAGACACGACAGGGTTTGGATATAGTGCACTTCAGCAGGACACTAGTGTAGTTGGGCCCATTTACACGTGTTGCCCATGCATTCCTTGAACGGGATTTTATGGAGCTTTGGACTCGGTGTAGCAAAGAATCCACCCCCCAAAGCTGCTCGGTTCTCAAATATTTGAGCTCTGGACGGCAATCGGCCGAGTTGGCAACATCGAAGCTCAGAGTTACTATCAGTCCGTACTGTACAAGTTACGTTACAGGCTTTCATGTCAGATTGCTCGCGAGAGTATAAAGCACGGGCACCTGAGTTAGATGATTTGGCAGGTACTACAGTAGTAGCTCATTCCCCCAATCCGGGACAGAAGCTCCTTCCCATGGCATCACAATCCCTTCGTAGCAGAAAACTTCAGGCAAGCGTGCCGTTGCCAGAAGGCAGTGGGGAATGATGTGGCCGGGCGCCACGCCATCCCTTTTTGTTTTTCTTCAGCTCATGCCCCTCTAGTTTCTCGTACCATTGCCGGCCAATAGCTGCACCGCTTTGACTCAGGCAACATTGACTGCAATGCTCGACATTCTCCAGTGGAAGAGAGTTTTTTCCCCGCCGATAAATCTCCGAGTTCACCATAAGTGATATCCCGGCGACGGGACCAATCCAGCAAAGCGCACACAAGCGAATGACTCTGGGCAACCACTTTGAGCGGTCAGTTTCTGCACTTATCAGTCCTAGTTATACTAGCCTTCCCGAACGATTGGGTCGCGCAGAAGTGCTTCCAATATCCCCCACAACGCGGCACCACAGCTTGACAAAAGAGGCGAGACAGCTCGGTCTGGTTGCGACACGTGTGGGAGACGACTAAAGGGACGGCCATTGGCAACAGCTTTCTCATCCCAACCGTGGGCGTCCCTCCTCGTATTGACGGTGGACGTGCAGCCACGGGCTTGGTGTCACGCAACCCCATGCAATCACTATTCTCAGCGGAAGCGCAATTGGCCAAGACTCCTCGGGCGGCACTGCCCGGGATTCGCGGTTCCTGGATCCTCGATGGGGCAAGAGACCGAGCCTGATCTGGACTTGTAGCTTGGCGCGCTGATCTCGACGTCGCGAACTCAGCCTTAGCTCGACACACTATCGCCCATGAGCAGCCAGGATGCCAGATGACGGACAATTAGTGTACCTATGCTACGGATCCGTAAGCTATCGGAACATCACGCGAAGTAGATGGAACAAGATCATGCCACAAGCTCAGACCCAGCCCGTTAAGTCCAATCTATCCAGTGAACAGATGAGACTAGCAATCAGGGCAACTGGTCCCTGCAGCTCGCATGGGCATTCGATGGAAACAGTACCCTCGAACGAGGAGGAAAAAAAAAAAAGAAAGAAAAGAACACGCAGCCGGCCGCAAACACCGAGAATCGAGCTCACAGCAGTCATCTCTCCCCTAACCGGAATACACAACATGGATGGAAGAAACGCAGAAGGCCTACTAATAATCAGACCACACAACGACGTCAAGGGCGATATGGATGGACGACTGGGTTCGATGTTGCGGGGACCCCTGTTGCATCGTCCCAAAGTTGTGACCCTCCATCTCAACCACCCCTGGCGGCCTTGGTAGCCGCCTGTCAAAGATTGGGTAAATCGGCCCACTTCCTCGCTTCCTTCCCTTGGCCAGGCCGTTCTGCTCAATGGCTTGGCCATTCACTAGTGCCTGTGGGAGCCCCTGGTCAACCCGTTTTCCGAAGAACAGAAAGAAGAACTCGTCTTTGGTTGTGTCACCCATGGCTGTGGGCGACCCAGGACTCGGCATGATAGACCCGCGTGGCTGAGGTTTTGCATATTTTGAAAATGTCACCCGCCTACTTCTCCAATTGCGGCTTCTTTGCCTTTACTTCACTTCCACCTTGACGTTCGTTTGCCCTGTCTGATCTGTTGGTGTTGGCGTCCGTTTCTTCGGACGCGCCAGTCTTCACCATGAAGGCCTCACCACCAGGGACGCTTATTTCGTCCCTCATCTTGTCATGTGTAAGAGCACACCTGGCTTTTGCTCCTGGTTCGGCTGCATCTGGGCCAAAGCGACATCATCAACTGACTTTGTGCGGTAGCTCCCACTCTCGCTTGCCCAGCTCTCGGTTCCCACAGACCTTCCGGAATCCTGGGAGTATCAAGGGTGTTACACCGACGTGCCTGGCCGGACTATTAACGCTGCCGCGTACGCCGATGGCGACAACATGACAACTGAGGCTTGCCTCAACTATTGCGCCTCCAAGGGGTTCCCGTATGCCGGCACAGAGTACTCGGTCGAATGCTACTGCGGCAGCAGCCTCGCTGCGGGTTCGAACAAGGTCGCCGACTCGGACTGCAACATGGCTTGTTCTGGAAACCCCAGCGAGCCCTGCGGGGCAGGGGGCAAACTCTCACTTTTCCACTCGGGTGCGGTAACCGGGCCAGCAGCGAATCCGGGAGTCAACGACTACGTCCACCTTGGTTGCTACGCCGAGGGCAAGACTGGTCGTGCCCTTACCTACGATGCCGGCCTTCCGGGAGGCGACATGACGGTCGCCAAATGCACTGCTGCCTGCCGCGCGGCTAACTATATACTCGCCGGCGTCGAGTACGGCGGAGAATGCTGTAGGTGGTGTCAAAAAGGAGCTTGTTTCGTCAAACCCGGCTGACTCGTGCAGTTTGCGGCAACACCATTGCCAACGGTGGCGCGCCCGCCACCAGCGGGTGCAGCATGGTCTGCAATGGTGACAGCAGCGAATTCTGCGGCGGTCCTGACCGTCTCAATGTGTACAGTTACCAGAATCAGTATGACCCTTCGGCCACCTCAAGTGCCACACCGTAAGTGTGCCCGCTGTTTTAAAGAAATTGGAAACGTAAATAACTCAAATGGCACGGACTAGGAATCCCACTGGCGGCAGCGGCGGAGATGATGATGATGATCCGGCCGCGGCCGGACCGTCTCAGCCGGAATCGATTGGCGATTACGACTGGTACGGATGCCGGACCGAGGCCACAGGCACACGCGCGCTGAGTGCTGCCACCTTCGCTTCGGACGACATGACGCTCGAGGCTTGCCAGACCTACTGTGCCGCTTACACGTACTTCGGAGTCGAGTATGCACGCGAGTGTTATTGTGGCAACAGCTTCAACGCTGGCTCGGTTCCTGCTCCTGATGCCGATTGCAGCATGACCTGCCCGGGTGACTCTAACCAGTACTGCGGCGCTGGCAACCGCTTGTCCGTATATGCCAGGAGCGGCACACCTCCCCCCAGCTCGACAACCCCCGCTGGGCCAACCTCAAGCTCCGCAGTTCCGGCGCCGACGGACTTTCCCGAGGGTTGGTCCTACCACGGATGCTGGGTGGACGGAAAGCAGGGCCGTATCCTGCCGCACCAGCTCCCGGACAGCCAGACAAACAGCCAGGCTGCTTGCGCAAGCGCTTGTGATGAGGCCGGCTACTCCATTTCCGGCACCGAGTATGCTGTTCAGTGTTTCTGCGGCAATGCCATCTATAACGGAGGTGCCGAGACTAACGACGCGGATTGCAGCACTCCCTGCCCTGGGGCGCCGGACGAGAAGTGTGGCGCCGGCGACCGCTTGAGCATCGTCTCCAGAGGTCCTCCTGAAATCTATGCTCCCCCGGCTCCGATACCGAAGGTCGGCGACTGGACGTACCAGGGTTGCGCCGAGGACAATATTAACGATCAGCGCACCTTTTTCTGGCAGATCTTCTTCAACGGGATCATGACTCCCAAGATGTGCCTCGACCGCTGTGCCGAGTTCGGTTACCACGCTGCTGGCTTTGAGTACGGCCAGGAGTGCTATTGCGGCGACCCGGCAAACATGGCCACCCGCGGCGCCACCTTCCGTCCGGAGGACGAATGCAGCATTCCTTGCGCCGGAAACGCATCCGCAATCTGCGGTGGGCTTGCCCTTCTTACCACCTATTTCTGGACCGGCACTCCATTCTACTCATGGGACTTTCCCAAGGATTACAGGGCCGGCAAGTACGAGTTCCTGGTCGATGGTGTCAGCATCCCGCTTATCACCCAGGAGACCATCACCGGCAAGGTCTCTTTCATCTCCAAGGGTGCCACCGGCCCTGGTAACGAGACGGGCGCGTACGAATTTGATCCCTCCACCCTGGAGTTCCGCACGCTCCACATTAAGACCGACGTCTTCTGCGCCGCTAGCGTCACTCTGCCCGACAAGGCTGGCCGGCAGCTCAATATTGGAGGGTGGGCTGGCGATGCCACCTACGGTACTCGTCTGTATTGGCCTGATGGCGCACCTGGTGTCCCCGGCACCCACGACTGGCAGGAAAACGTCAACGTGCTCAGTCTTCAGGCTGGTCGATGGTACCCCAGCGCTCTGGTGCTGACCAATGGCTCTGTCATGGTCATCGGTGGCTTGATTGGTTCCAATGATGCGGCAACCCCCTCGATTGAGGTCTTGCCCTACACCGGAACGCCGCCGCTTTATATGGAGTGGTTGGATCGCACCCACCCCAACAATCTGTACCCCTTCGTCTGCATTCTGCCCGGAGGCGGCATCTTTGTTCAGTACTGGAACGAGGCGCGGATCCTCGATCCTGCCACGTTTGACACTATCAAGACGCTTCCCAACGCTCCCGGTGCTCCCAACGACCCCAAGGGCGGTCGCACGTATCCCTTAGAAGGCACCGCCGTCCTGCTTCCGCAGAAGCATCCTTACACCGACCCTCTCGGCGTTCTCATCTGTGGCGGTTCGACAGAGGGCCCCGGCAACGCGCTCGACAACTGCGTGTCCATCTACCCCGAGGCGGCCAACCCGACATGGCAGATCGAGCGCATGCCGTCGTTCCGTGTCATGACCTGCATGGCCCCACTGCCCGACGGCACTTACCTGATTGCCAACGGCGCGCTGCACGGCGTGGCCGGCTTCGGGCTCGGTGTCGGGCCCAACCTGAATGCTCTGCTCTACGACCCGTCCAAGCCGTTGGGCTCGCGCATCACGGTGGCCGCTAACACTACCATTGCCCGCATGTATCACTCCGAGGCCATCACGCTCCTTGATGGCCGCGTCCTCATCTCGGGCTCCAATCCGGAGGACGGCGTCAACCCGGAGGAGTACCGCGTCGAGGTCTTTTTGCCACCGTACCTCCTCAGCGGCAAGCCACGGCCTACCTTCACCCTCGAGGACCGCGACTGGGCTCACGGGCAGACGGGCATCCCATTCACGTTGGGCGCGGCTCCACGCAACGGCGATATCACCGTCACCCTTCTCGGCTCCGTCGGCAGCACCCACGGCAATTCGATGGGTGCCCGGACCCTTATGCCCAAGGTCTCCTGCACCGGCACGTCGTGCACCGTCGACGCCCCACCGACGGCCAACATCTGCCCGCCGGGTTGGTACCAATTCTTCGTGCTCGATGGTGGCGTCCCCGCCGTCGGCGTCTACGTGCGCATCGGAGGCGATCCTGGCCAGATTGGCAACTGGCCGCAGGGTCCGGACTTCTCTGTCCCAGGGGTCTAAACTGCCAAAGGGGGTTCGTAACCTACTTTTTTTTTTCTTTCTTTCTTAGTCTCTTGATGTGCCTATGGTGGAATAAGAACTTTCTCTAAGTTATAAATCAGTGCCGAGAGGTTTTCTGAACTATTTATCTGGTAATTATTGGGATGATATATACACATTTTACTGGTAACCTGACTTCATACGTCGAACCGCCTTTAATATGAAGGCCATCACCAATGGCAGCTGCCGTTGTATGTCTTCTATGCAGACATAAGAGGACAAGGGATGTGATTGCTGTTGGGTGTACATCTTTTTGGAACTTTGGCAAACTACGGTTCTACGGTTGAGTTTGCTAGCTGGAGCAGTAGTTGGATCAAGAAAGAAGCGCATGATAGCTCGGCACTGGCAGTCCCTGAAAGTAGGAATAAGGAATTTCACCATTCAGAGCATCCGGAAGCAAAAGAGAGAAAACGCCAGCAGGACATCCTGGGTCCCAGAAGGCTTGAAAATGAATGAGTCTAGTCAACGCACGAATAGCAAAGCGGATGCTGAAGACCCTTAGAATTGAATACGGTTGTGGTTCTAGTATCATGGGTCTTGTATTTAGAGACAGTGCCCACAACAACTCAACACACCCACCAGCTATTCTGCACCCAACGCATGTCATCTAAGAAGCGGACGAAAGGGTCATACTTGCTTCTTAGGTCGGATCTTGACTGATATCACAAGTCAAGGTCTAGAACCAATAGCATAGTAGCAGATTTTAGGAAAATGAAGAGCAAAAGGAAACAAAAACATACAACATCCGGGATTCGCTGGTCGTCACCGACCCAGCTACTAGTCGGACCCTTACGTGTTTAACGAGGGGAGAGCGGACGGGATCCCGTGTTCTCACGTAGGTATGGTCGTATGTGTTAGATCAGAAACCCAAACAGGCTTATGATGACAGATGCCATAATTAAGCATAGGACCAGCCAAGCGGTCTGTTGGCATGACCCGACTTTTGCCCTGGGCAGGCTTCGCCATTTCTTCGAAACTGTTGCCAAACCCATCAGTGGGTATGGTTTTGATCGTGTAGCATTGATATCTTTGCCCTAATGTACAAATTGTGTTTGTATCGTACTTTAAAGGGTTCCCAATCAAGGGTCTCGACCTTTGGCTGATCGCTCTGTTTCTGGGCCAACCAAGTTTTGCAGCAGCCGCCAAGGCTGATGACAAAGCTTGGTTGCCCGCCGGTAACCAACTGGCTTGAGGTCATGAAGGCCAACGCCCCACAACGGAGGCTCACCGCCCTCAACCCGAGCGTTGGGCTCCGACAACTGGCCCTGGACGCGTGAATAATGATCGGGCTTCGCGACTGCACAATTGATAACGAGCCGCCTTTTTTCGAGACTGCTGTCTCGTATTTGATCTACCTAATGCTGCAATTCATGCAGCAGTATTGTTCAGATCTAGCTTGCGTGTCTGATCAAACTTCTTCTCGGCTCAACCAGACCAGGGAGAAAGACATAATAGCCGCCACTCCAATCTAACCCCCCCTTACATCGAGATCCCAAGTCGATGTCATCACTCAAACCCCCAATACGTATTCCCCCGATATCCGTCCCAAATGCCTGTAATGCCATCTGTGCGTATTTCGGGAGATGCGTTTATCCTTCATAACGGGCATTACCAATCCTAAACCACTTTCAATGCACTCGACCGAGCTGCCTCATTCGAAGCCGCTCAGAGGTCCTCGTCGTCGTCGGGCAGGGGCTCGTTGGCCGCAGCCTGGATTTCTTGCTCGTACTGAGCCAGAAGGGCCTGGTCGACCTGCACCTCGGCGGGAGCTAACGCAGGGGCGGCAACAAATTCCTGATCGAGCCATCAGTCTCTAACCTCTACGGATTGATTCACAAGCAGGACGATTCTTCTAGAACATACCAGAGAGGCGTTGCCAACCAACTTGCGAGCGAGCCAGAGGAAAGGCTTCTCGAAGTTGTAGTTGGACTTGGCCGAAATATCGTAGTACTGGAGGTTCTTTTTCCGGTGGAAGGTGATAGTCTTGGCCTTGACCTTGCGCTCCTTGACGTCAACCTTGTTACCACAAAGAACAATGGGGATGTTCTCGCAGACGCGTGTGAGATCACCTGGTCATCTGTTAGCGCAAATCATCGACGCATGTATTGCTCTTCCGCTCAATACGTACGGTGCCAGTTGGGGACGTTCTTGTAGGTGATGCGGGAGGTAACATCAAACATGATGATGCCGCACTGGCCGTTGATGTAGTAACCATCACGGAGACCACCAAACTTCTCCTGGCCCGCAGTGTCCCACACGTCGAACTGGATCTGGCCATAGTTCTGCAGCATTGTTTAGCGCCTGATTGTCACGGTTCGCAAACGCATGTTCGGCGGAAGCGACTTACGGTGGTGAAGGCGAGAGGGTGAACCTCAACACCGAGGGTGGCCATGTACTTCTTCTCGAACTCGCCAGTCAAATGGCGCTTGACGAAGGTGGTCTGCACCGCACAATGTCAGCACCGCTACGTTTGGTCGGTGTCCACTCACGACCCCGCAGTCGGCATAGAGGTCGTGAGATAAACCACCATCAACGGTAGTCGGGCGGAACTCACCTTGCCGGTACCACCATCACCAACAAGGACCAGCTTGAAGGTCGGGACTGCGGCGGCGGGGGCGGCGGCCATGTTGTGTGATTTGTGCCGGTGATTAATGCGACGAGGAAGTCAGGCCTGGGCAGCCCACGTTAGATTCGCGAAGCGGCGGAGGGGCTTTTGTAGAAGCAGAGCGCGAGGCCGCTGGGCAAAAGCAACCGGATAGCGGTGAGGGTAACGCACTCTTTCGAAGTTGCAAAGGCAAGGGAAGGATACGGTTATGGTCGGGTTGCAAAGACTGAGTGGCGCCGGAAGTGATGTTGTTTTCAAAGGGCAGCTCCTTGGAACCGCAGCAGCCTTGACAAAAAACTCGTCGGGCGGCGGGGTGATGAAAGCACGTGACATTGTGGCCTGTGCGGCCGAGCGAGCTTATGGAAGGAGCTGGAGGGTCTTATTCCTTTTCCTAGCATTTCTACACTACGCAAGGTGTGCCAAGCTGAAGACAATTTTTGAAGACAAAAGAGGCGTGTAACCTAAAACGTCGCCGGCCGGCTGTTCAATGACGACACATGCGCTACTCGGACAATATCAGGTATCGATCAAGACTCCCTCCCCACGGCTCTTCTGAAGTAAACGAATTTTTCGCAACTGCCCACGACAATTGCCTTCCTGAGTCTTATGTCCGTTGACGATTGGTTTTGGGAAAACGCTCTGCCTACCAGGCTTTCCGTCCAGTGGTTCGGAGCAGACGCTCTCAAGACCCAAACCGTTGCTTGGCCGGACCTTCATTTTGCTATTCCTGTATCATAACCATAGTCGCCAGTCTCGGTGCCCGATAATTAACCGCGTAGTACATGTAAATAGTCTGTGGTCAATGCAGCCCGATGGTTATGTTCTAGGCTAGAGTGGAGCTGCCGCAGTTGTCCATCTCGGCCCAAAGCTTCGGAGCCCAACCAGGGCGGTATTTTGTAGCCAGTGTTGTGGTGTCGGAGCTGAGTCGAAGAACCGTCATTCATGACCCGCGCAGTTTACCTACAGCGGCAGGACATGGCATCCAAGCATTCCTCTGCCGCCCCAGTTGCGCCTGGGTGTCAAGGTCAGTCGAAGTTCTTGGGGTCTAGCAGCCCCACTGCTTCTCGAGACCTTCACGAGAATGCTTTGCTGTGGTTCCGTCAGCCCTGTCGCATTGTTCGCACGTGGCAAAGTTGGCGGTGCCCTACCCCTTCATTTCCTTGTACACACTCTGCCACCTTCTTCAGGCCGTCGTGGTTCTCAATATTTACGTAGCCAAAATTGCGGATCAGATCACCTGGTCTAAGACCAGCTGCCGCAGCCGGGCTATTGTCTGCGACAGTATTGATCTTGGCAAACGGTCGGTCAAGCGTCTCAGGGACTGAATCTCTCACGACAGGTTCATCGGCGGTAACAGGGGCGGCGGGTTCGTCATCGGTGTCTTCAAGGCTCGCAAAATGCTCATGGAGTCGCTTCTCGATGATGGCCATCAGGTCCTTCCAGTCGTTACGGAGGTGAATGATGCGGGCTCGCGTGGTCCGAACTGTGAGTATTAGCATGCCTGTTTCAACAATTGCGAAAAAGCGCTGCTCCCATACTCTGTGCTACATCAATGTCGGCCCGGGGAAACCCATCCGGAGTCAAGAGGCTGGTGTTCATGTCCACCCCGTGCTGTAGCGCTCGTCAGCAAATCGTCCCTTTGGTCATCAGCGCGGCATCCAGACCGACTCAAGCACACCACCGAGCGCTTTTAGCTCCCCTTCAATAACGTCCTTCTTCCGCTGAAGCTCGGCGATGGTGAGCTGGGTGGCATTTCCGTTTGCGACGGGCGCCGTGGTTGGTCCCGAAGGGACAGTGGGCGCGTGAAGATTGTTCATGATTTGAGAGGCAAATCCATTCCAAAGCGTTGACTAACTTTCCCAGGTCATCGTCCTGACATTCAAGACAGGTAACATAGGCGATAGGGGGATTCAATGTCACGAGTCCCGAGAACAGCGGCCGTGGTATCGAGTTGCCAGTGGTCAGTCGCGGGGTAGCTCGTACCCCACGGAACCAATGGAGGACCAGCCCTGAAAGTGGATCGCAGCCTAGAGCCTAGGGAGCCCTGCAGTGGCCCACTATAGCACATCAAGGGGCGCGAGGTATGTACATACAGTACATGTGGATGGGCATGTACCAGAGTACAACTTCCCGAGATCTAAACCACTTATCGTCCCTACCCGCCCTTTCCATGTCTCCATTTCATCGACCCGACGAACGACAGTTCATTATTAAAGCCTGCCCTGGGCTTGTACTTGTCCCACATGTTGATGATTTTAACCCTGTCCAGTGCGCATTCCAGAACATCCCCCTCTCACCCCGCTCGAGCCGCAAGCGATGATGACCGGTCTCGTCAGATCGGAGACAAAACCGGGAAGCCAACCTCAGCGGGCAAACAAGCATCCCGGACCTCGTGTACACGGAATGTGTACAGGCCAGACTAAGGCTGTGCAACAGCTGAAAATCAGCACACTGCTCTGTCGACGCGTCCATCTGCGTCGTCATGGATGGTGCCCAAACACGGTCGGATCCAATCGGCCTCGAGACGTGGCTGGGTCCCGCGATATCGTGGCAGTTCGAATGACGCTCCAATGATCAATCGAGCCCCCTCCTTCGCCAGTGCGCTGTCCTGATGCAACGAGCAATTGTCCGTTAGCAGCAAAACACAATCCGGAGGTGGCTGTTATCACGCCCGCATCCCATGCTTGAACTCTCAATGAAGTTTCCTAATGCGGCATAAGACCAGGGTAAGGCGGGCAGACGGGGACCTCCAAGGCCAGAGAGCCCGGACGCTCCTGCCACTCACATGGGCTCCATTCATGACATCTCAAAGGCGCGGGCCAAAGGAGTCCAAAGTTTGCTTCTATCCTTTCATTCTTTCCTTCTGCAATTTTCCTAGTCTCCTCATGACTTCCGGTGTGCTAGGAACAGAGCACTCCTAGATCATCTCTTCTCTCAGGCTTCGCTCAAAGAACCTGGCTGCAGCACTCAGGCTCTCCAGGCTTACGAGGTTATTAGACTTAATATTTTCCAAAACATGCTTCGAATCGGCTGGCAGGTCCTGTTCCTTCTCGTGTAATTCTCGGAGCACTCTTGGATTTTAGTTTTGTCTATCATCTCCCTCGGTGCCCTCACCGCACATTATGCACGCTACTAGTGCCGATCCTAGACCGCCCTCCTCAGATCCCTCTACGTCCGATTTCTCCAATGGCCCCGACCAACCTGGAGATCCAGAGTTTGAGGCAACCCGAGCAGGCGGTGGAGGAAATACGAGCCAGGAGACGATTGAGGATGCACATCAGTCGGGGGACACGCTTGCAACGTGTGGTGACGAGGGAGAGAGCCCGGGTAATGAGAAATGGTTTTCTCCGGGCGACGAGCAAGTCGACCAGTTTCCCTACCAACCGGAATCGCGCTCGCCCAAGCCCTTCCAGAAATGGATGAAAACGTTGCACAAACGCGTGTTGCGGCAACAGGAGATTCTGGGCTACGACGGAAGTCTTCCACCCATGCCTCGCTGCATGGTGAATGACCGATCCCTGACAATGGCTACGACCCACCACAGACACTCATCTTCCGAATCGTCCTTCGCCTTCGTCGCTGCGACCAGAAGCGCCAGCATGTCCATGACGAGTGCTAGCCTCTGGACGCGCTCGTGGAAAACCACAACAAGGTCATCGCGCCGCCCGAGAACGGAGCGCAGTAGTAGGGCTTCCATATCTGGGCCGAGAGTTTCCGAAGACAGCTACTTTTCGGAGAGTCAGGGACTTGTGGACTTCGGCGTTGTTGAGCGCGCCCTGAAAAGGCGCCGTATCTTAGAGGAGCTGGTTAGAACTGAAGAAAACTATATCGGAGATGTACAATTTTTGATGAACGTAAGTCTTCGCTCTTGAAACTGTATAACAATCAGCTGGGATCTAACACCTTAACAGGTTTACGTCACGATACTCGCCTCGTTGCCCAGTTCTCCGCCTGGCCTGAGGTCGTCTGTCAACAGAAACTTAGCTGATATCGTGGAACTTCACGAGGAGATCCTTGCAGAACTGCACCAGGCACTGCCGGATTCAGAGCATACGCAGCTAGATCTTGTCGTTAAACGGATTGACTCGAACTCCTCGACTCGCGGACATCGCCGCTGGAAAAGCTTGGACGTCATACCAGAGAGCAGGGGTGGAGTATCACGTCTGGGAGCCCTCCCAGGGACGGTAACAGAACCACACACGGCAGCAGAGGTTGCAAAGATATTCCTGAAGAGGGTTAGCGAGCGTTCTCACGACGCAGGCTATGACTCTACATTGACTGAGTGCTGACTATTTCACTGATGTCCAGATACACCGTTTCTTTATCTACGAAGAATACGGCGCAAAGTATGAGCTAATGATCAAAGACGTCGCTACGGCACAGCGCACGATACCAGGCTGGGCGTCCTACCAAAAAGGGCTCGAAATCTTGGCTTCGTCTCTAAGTTCCGCTAACAATCGTGACCACCAGCCGAGGCGAGCCCTCACAATAGACGACCTGCTGGTGAAGGTACACCTCCTTTAACCGATTGTAGGAGCACAACTGACACGAACAGCCTATTCAACGTGTGTGCAGATACCCGCTGCTCTTCTCGGAGCTCCTGAAGCATACCCCGGTAATCGATTGCCCCTATTCGCACATGGAGATTGAGAACACACTCATTAGGCTTCGAGAGGCTACCGCCGAGATCAACCGAGCCACGAATGATTCTCGCACAAAGTTGGTCCTAGAGAAAACTTGGATTCTCCAGGATCGCCTTGCGTTTCCGGACCAAGTAAGAGTGCTTGACAGCTCTTAATATCTCTGTTTGACAGTGACTGACAGACAGTAGCAGCTGGATGCAGCTACCAGAAACCGCATTCGATTACTTGGCCACGTTCGACTCTGCGGTGCTCTTCATGTCTGTTGGCAAACCAAGGATGGCGTTAGTGGGCAATACATGGCTGCCCTCCTGTTTCGCGAGTGGTTCTGCTTGGCGACAGCTGGAAAGACTGGTCAGATTTACACGATCCAAGCCTGTATCTCTTTGGGTAATATCAAAGTGGAGGAGGTCGATAACGGCCGAGGTATGATCACTGTTTACCTCTGCACCATAGAATGCTGACAATACCCAGGTCTTCAATGCCACACGGCACGATATTCTTGGAAAATTGTCTTTCTATCCGACAATCAGCTGTACGAACTCATTCTGACGGCATGCTCTCCGAAAGAGGAGTTGGAATGGCGCGCGAGATTGAGAAGTAGCCCGCAAACGGAAGGTTTCGACGGCCAGGGCCAAATGCAATCAGACGTTTTCAGCTTCCTTGCGCTAAACATCAAAGCCTTGGGGACTGTGTTTAGAAAGCCAGGTTCGTCTTTTGACATACCCGGGAAATGGGAGGACAAACCATTGACAGCCATTCAGGAACCATGGCGAGAAAAGTGTCGATCCACAGGGCTACAACCATCGGCCCCAAAACACCGCTCTACCAGGTCATTCTCAAAAACGCCAGCGCCGCCAAGGAAGTTCCAATAGTCTCCAGCAATCCGTCCATCAACAGGTCGCAGTCGCTGCTGACCACGAACAGCCGCATCCCCGTGGTAGCTCCAGCCAGGGCAGAGCGGGCACGGCTCGAAGCTATGCTCGCCGACGTCTGGACCCGGGACGTGTTGCCCTTCCCCGGGATAACCGCCCGGTCCAGGAGCGAACACCTCGTTCGGGCGTCGGCATCGTCGATGATGCGGAAGCTAAGCGCCGTCAGCATCGGTGGGAGCTTCACGCGGCGATCCGCGAGTTTAGCTAGTTTGCAGCAGCAGCAGAGGGAAAAGGGCGGCGCTACTGACGCTACCGCTACCGCCTTTACAACGGAAGCAAAAGGAAGGGCGAGCGACGGCGGGCTTCCGAGAGTGGTCCCAATGGCAGTGCAGGAGGATACGAGTTTGGCGCCACTGCACTCGGTATTCACCGATCCAGGCCACGGCCAAGATCAAAACGGCACCGGCAAGCTAGAAGGACGAGCCTCCACCGAAGCGGACACGGACACGAACAAGGACCTGGGTGCAGGCGCAGACGGACTCGAGACGGTGGTGCGGCCAGGGCCGCGCAGCGCATCTGCTCCGGATGAACTCGGAACGGACACCAAGGGAGAAGAGCATGAATCGCGTGAGTTGGTTACATCCACCATGTGCGCGGCTGCGGAGGCGGCAGGTGCAGGGTCGACCGCACCATCTCCACGGCGGAATTCTCGGCAATCGGATTTGAGCGAGACGTCGGTGCCGTCGAAAGAGGCTAAGATGGAGATGAAGGTAATTGTGGAGCGAGTTCAGAAAGGTGTAGGGCGTGGGGCAGAGATGATTCAGGGAGATGGGGAAAAAGAAGGGCAAAGGCCAGGGATGGGGACGGGGAGAGCTCTGTTTCGCTCCCGGTCGTTGAGGCTTTCGAGGAGGAAGAAGCCGGTTAGCAAGGAGATGGGTGTGGGACGGCGCGGGGTCGTTGCTGAGGGCATTCGAAGCCTGTTCCGATAATGGGAATGGCGACCTCAAGTACCTAGTCAGGACTTTCCGTTTGGAATCGTTGGATGGTCGGTGGAGTTCGTGTAGGGCGTTAAAAGGGCCGTGCAAACAAAAGCGATGGATATTCTTCCCTTGACAGAAGATGGCTTGGTTCCAAAATGTCATGTGTATGGGCACTGCTTGAGTTGACATCGGTTGTTGGAGCTCGAAGTACTAGGTTTGTATGTTTCGACGGGTTGGCTCAGTAGTGTTAATGTCAAGCATCCTCTAACTGGGAAAGCAGGTCCATGAACATGCAGCTTCTTGATGAGCTACAGGCCCGGCCCAGTTGCACCACACGAGCAACTGGTAATAAAAAAGCCTCTCCCACGAAATCACCACACATTAGATACCTCAATGCCCAAACATTCTGCATGCAAAGATAAGTTCCTTAATGGTTCGTCATACTCCCCCCTCTCTCAACCACATCCTGCATCCGTTGGAGCATTGAGTCTACCCAGCCGTTGATCGACTCTTGGGATAGCGCATTCCACGCTTCTATCGCGAGGCTCCGGAGCTCCTCCTCAGTCGACGACGGAAACTTAGTTATGCACTGCTCCACAGCGTCCCACGCACTTTCAATTGGAGAGAGGTCTGGGGATCCAGGAGTGTTGAAGTAGCATTCTAAACCGTGGCGTTTCTTCCAGTCCCGAACGATGTTCTTCTTGCTAGTACCATGCCCATAGTCGCCGTCTTCTTCCAGAACAAACTGATCTCCACGAGAGAGCCAGGAACCAACAGCCTTTTTGAGGATCTCGTCTCGATATATTTGCATCGACATCTTTCCGTTCGTGTTACCTGGGACCTCGTAAAAGTATAGTTCTGACTTGAAATTCCACCCGATTGCTGCCCAGGCGTGAAGTTGTTTAAACTGCTTTGGTTCAGGTTCCCGGGCTTCTTGGATACAATCTGGGCAATGCCGTTGACCAGGCTTCCGAATGGTCATAACCCGGCCCTCGGGCCCAAGAGAAACATGTACCTCGTCAGACCACCGGATATCACGCCAGTGCTGAGGTGTCGGGCGTTCCTGAAGAGCTACCGTTGCAGCCTTGAGACGCCTTTTAGCAATTGCTGGTGAGACCCATCCCTTCCGGCACGCCACACATTTACGATACCCCAGAGTACCGAGTGCCCGTTGAATTGTTCGCCAGCTAACTTCCGCTGAAACGCCTGCTTCGTACGCTAGCGATCGCCAGGAAAGGGCTTGGGCCTTGAAGCCGTGTTCCCATATCAACTTCTCCATTTCATTAATGTTGTCATGTGTAAGGATTCGTTTACGGCCGCGTGTTTCTTCGAGGTCATGATGGTCAGGGTCATCTTGGTTGAGTCGGGTGCGATGCTGGCGGAGGATGTTCCATCTTTGGCGCGGGCTAACACCAAAATGCTCGAAAACGCGCGACTTGAAGGAATCTTTTCCTTCTCAAGGAAGGAGATGGTACCTATGACCTTGGCTTTTTTGGGTGTATGGCGGTGGCCGTTGCCCATGTTGTAAGGAGTATTTTTAGGTTGAATACAGAGGCAAGTTTCAGTTCGAGGAGTTTCTGAGTGTGAGTGCGACTCTTTTTGCCATTCGGTTGACTTAGACCTGCAAAGGCGTGTAAGCCTGACTTGGATGTAAACAAGAAGTCTCGGCAATTCCCCTCTTCCCATACAAGTGACGTCAAACCACAAGCAAACTGCAAGGGCATGGTGCTTATGGAGTTGATATAGGTTGGTCAACCAAGGTTGTCTGAATAACGGTGGAACGTGGGCGGTGCTTCTCTGCGTTTCGGCGAGTGGGATGATCGTCCGTTCATACAGTACAGTGCCCTGTACTTCGCAACATTTAGGAGGGGTCTGGGCGCACCTCATCGTCACCTCTGGCATATGACGTCACCAATTGAGACCACGGCTTCTTGTATAAGGCAAGAACACACGACCTGAGTACGAACTATTTCCCATTGAAAGCGCACTGCTCATAATAAGTTCCTTCCATTGATCACGCAACTTGTATAAATCGAATCTTAAATCGCACTTAGATTTAAGAACCAATCCTCACTCTCAGCAACACCGACCAATAACTTCCCGGTAACAACATAATCAACTGAGCCAACACTTGACGAGCACTCGACATCTCAACGAGTGACGCATAAACCAAAAACCGAGTCTTTCAACCACCAAATCAGTTTCAGAGACAGAAACAAAATGACTCGCGGAGACGTCAGCCACGTTAAGGTCCACTACAAGGGCAAGGACGACGATTTCATCGTGTTCCTGGACAGCGTCGACGACTACCAGAAGTGGCGAACCGACAAGACGGTGCCGCTTGCCCAGGTTGTGTCTTCTTTCAAGGTTTTCACCACGCACAAGTAAGCTACCCGGAGTGCATTGCAGCGTTGATTGGAATGGTGGATTTGGGCAAGGACGGCGCATACTGCCTCCGCAACTGCGGATGGGGGGCAGCGGGGGAGTGAGTAGAAGGAGGGGGGGATGACGTAGGCAGTGATGGGAGAAGAGAAAATGGCGCTGACCGAGTTCGTGCAACACACAGGCAAGGAGCTCAAGGCCTGCTCGAAGGCGCGTCCAAGGCGATGCTCGAGAACGAGTTCGGCACCGCCAAGGATGACGAGGTGGTGCGCCAGATCTTGGAAAAGGGCAGCCTCCAGGAGTTTGAGGTATGTCGACTTATCTTCTCCATCAGCCCGCTGTTCTTCATCATTTTCTATTTTCTATTTTCTATTTCGTCACAAGTTTTGCTTCCTTTTTTCACCTCCACCTGATCATCTGTCATACCCGCCCACTGGCATGAGTGTTACACCCGCTGCAGCGCCTCTTGTGAGCGGTGGCGGAAGAAAACCGGGCCGCCGCCGCATAAGTGTTGGGTATGACAGATGTTGAGAGCGAACGGGCAGAGCGGCTCGTGAAACGGCCTTGCGCTTGCCGATGCACACGCACGGCATTTGGCTCCCTCAGCCGGCCGCTTCGCGAGGCCAGCCCGCCATTCTGATTAAAGCGCCACGCATCAGATCATATCGCGGACTTGTTCAATTAGTTAGCTAGACTGCACAATTGCGGCGCTCACCTCGGCGTGACTTACCCGCTGGTGGTGGCGGTTTCGACTTAACCAAGCATCACTTTGACAACAAGATCCAATGACTGACACTCATGAAACTGCAGATGGCGGAGCGCCAAGGCCGCAAAAACGACTCCAACGGCGAGTTCGTTTCTATGGGGGCGCGTTAAATCCAAGCATCAACTATATTCTCGAGGCCCTTTTGAAATTCGAAAGTCAGGCGATGTCCCGAAAGGGTGGAAGGCTGTCTTCGTGCGGGTGTCACCTCAACTGGCGACGGACTGAATTGAATTGAATATCCTTCGCGGAGCGTGGAGAAAGGGGAAGATGACAGCTATCGATGTTAATGGCCTGGTTTTCACACGGCGCTCGACCTGACTTTCATCAGGCGCCGGGGAGAAACGGTTGAGTTGGGGCCAAGATGGTCGTCGACTCCGATCGGGTCCTAGCTCATGGCGGCAACCTTCCATAGCCGCAAAATGATGACGAAGAAAATACTTGCATCCATCATGCGTTCTAAGTCTCTTTGACTTGTACGGGAGACGGAGATTGCATGTCTCGTTCGTGTTCCCTTCTACTTGTTCCACAGTGTATCGGTGATCAGTTTGTCTCGGACGATCGGACATCGGCACGGGACGAAATCGATGGCGCCTTGGCAAAGTCTTTTAGCTTCTCGAATCCGCTCTTGCCGCAGGTGTAGTGTACAGAATCGGAGGGTTTCTGGTTATGCGCCACGTGATGGGTCCATGTGAGGTAGATCAGTGGGTGCCAACTAGAGAGGCTTACCTTGCGTGCTTGCCTACCTGTTTGTTTTCCGTTCAAGTGGCGAGGTGGGTTGATGGCCTGAACAAAAGGAAATAGCACCGACTCGTATCTGCTGAGGATATGACTCATTAGGTGAACAGGTGCTTGAGGGCTGGGCCGGTTACTCAGCCACGTATCGTCTCCCGCAGGGGCAGCATTGCCGTCGAATTTTCGGTGTTTAGGCGCTCGACGACAGAAGTTGAAACTTCTTCAGAATCGATTTTTCAGTGGCGGGCTTGTTTGACTTGATACTCCTGGATTTTGTCAAATATGAGGTGTAGCGCTTAACGGCCACCGGGAGCAACGAAAGCTTCGCCGTTTACTGGAGTGAAAAAAAAGGAGGTGTTTTTTTTTGGGGGGGGGGAAGGGTATTCCCGACACTTCGGACATTGGATCAGTTCTTTTTGGGACATTTGAACGCCCCTCTGTTATCATGGGTGTGCTGGCTCAGTCCTCTTCACGAGTTTCAGGGGCGTTTTGGATTTGTCATGGTTGCGACGACGTAGCACTCTCCCCCCTACTAATTTGGTCGCTTTGTCGTCAAGTTGCATCTGGGCAAACAAGATGTGCAAAAAAGGGGAACACAGAGTATACCGTAATGCTTTGACTGCGCTTGAATTAGCTCCAAGCCCTATGAGCTTGCTACGGCTCGCGGAGTTGACATAGTCAGTGTACTCTGGCGCCTGGAGGTTGGGCACAGAATTGTACCAGAGCGGATACCTCCTGCCCTCCTAAATACACCCCTTTGCCCGCTTGCCTAAAGCATTTCCCCTTCCTCGAGTCCAAAAAAAAACACCTCCCGGCTTATCGTAACTTTCCTCGCCATCGTAACCCCAAAGAAATCAAGGTCAAACGCCATGCTTGCAATGCTGCCACCGTCCCATATCTTTCGCCCGCCCGGTGCGGGGAGACGTGATCTTGCTCCAATCAACGAAGAAGATGGTGGTATAGGAATAAACAAAAATGCAAAACAAGAAAATAGAAACTTTCGGATCGACCTTGTGAGATAGGAATGCGTCTTTTTCGGTTGCTGCTGCCGTTATGTACGGTTCTCTATTTCCCCTCCCACTCTTGACCACGTTTCTCATGTTGCGACGCCCACGTAGCATCCCAGCTTCACCACCCTTAGTCCCATCGATGCGATCCCGATGTGGATGGTCCGTAACGTTTGGGTGAGCAAGTGTGAGTGCACAGATCTGGTCTAGCGACGTGGCGAGGTTGTGAGAGAGACTGAGGTAATCGTGTCGGCAGCGATTATTTACACCGCACGTGTTTATGAACAGGGATAGTCGCATGCCTCCGTCTAGACACGGGGCCCCCGCGGGGCCCTTTGGGGGAGTGTCCACGGCTTTGCGCAAATCATCTGTTTCAATGTGTCAGTTTTGATCTTGGAGCACTAGAATCGAACAATACATACCTCTCCTTCGCTGTATGCCCAGAAGTAAACTCCTAACCCGATCACTTGATAGATGGCGGCGTTTGTTCCTTGGTATATCAATGCCGCGGCGAGGGCGGTCAAGGGGAGGAAAGCAAGGCGCGCTTCAAGGCTACGGTGGAGGCTTGAGCCGGCGAGAAAACCCAGCGGCCACTCCCATGCGAGGAGGATTATGCCAAAGACGAGGTTGATGGTTTGAAGGACCGGTATTGGTTTGACAGCTGGATCAAGCGTTTTGGTGGCAAAATCCCAGAATATCTTGGGCCAGAAGTACCCTTCCAGCGCAGCAGCAATCTGATCTGCAGGTTCATGTCAGCATCGTTCCCTTCCACTCAACTCTGGGAGAAGTTTGAGAGCCCTCTTCGGTTGCACTTACAAGTTGCTGCGGCGAGGATAATGAGCCTTGCCCAGTGGTTCTTGATAAGCCTGCCCATGGTTCCGGCTGGAAAGAAATCGCCCGATCAAACGCTCCTTATGGTTTCCCCCTTCCTTATCCAGGCGTACCCGCTCCTCTTTGTTCTCTTGCCGTGTCCGGTGCACGCGAATGCTCTTGTCCTTCCCCCAATTACCACTGATACCCGTGACCAAAACGAACCTCGGGCGCTTTAGGAGAAGAGATAGTGGTCGTAAGATGTAATCAAGACAATACAAAACAAGAAGTCGAAGGGAAGCAAAGCGAGGTTCCGGACCTGCGGATGGACTGGCGGCCTAAGGGACCAGGATCCAAAAAGAAAAGAAAGATCGATATGAAAGAAGGCTATCGACCAGCGGCGGCGAAGAAAGAGAGGGAAGGCGGAGAAGGCGGAGAGGATCCCAAGAGTCACTCGGGATCAGCGGGGCGGTGCTGACTTGATATTGGGGCCTTCCTTCTGTCGGCCCTGACGTCGAACTGGAAATGGAGTAGTGGCACTCGCCCTGAAAGGGCTTGCACCGGAGCCCCGGAGCTCGTGTATCAGATGAGCCGCCGGGGGGTTGCCCGCGTCTCGGGTCTTGTGCCTGATGCCGGGATGTCTTCGTGCGAGATCCAAGTTCGGGAGATCTTGTCTATTACCACGGCAGGCATCCGGCCGAGCATTGATCGAATTCCAAGTCCCAGTACCTTGTTTCGTCGGATCAAGGACTAAGCGGCCATGGGTATGCCGGAGGCGAACGGGGGTCTGAATCAGATGAGGCTGTTGGGACGATGTCAAGTGCCGTGTGCGCTTAGGCTGGGCAGCCCTCGCATTGAGTCGCGATGGGGATCAGACGTTGCCTAGGGGTAGGTAATGTTTGAGCAGGGTGGGGGACGCAGACATCCGGGACCCTGTGAAGTTTAAGAAGTGACAAGGGTGGGGAGGGGGGCCGGATGTGCCCAGAACGTCCGAGGTGCTCTGCACGGGCGGCGTGGAGTTGAACGTTTGAGCGGGAAAGACGTCGTTGGGTGGAGTGTTCCCGGGAGAAAAAAAAAACCCTCTACTGTATAGGAAGAAAACGAGCATGCAGGAGAGGGGAGGATATCAAAAATGGAACAACGTGGTGTGTCATGAACAAAAAGCCAGCCACGGCCGGGGCCGCCTCAGCAGCGTCTCCCCGCATCGCGTTGCGCATGGCAGCGGATGGGCGGATGGGCGGCGAGGTTGCTGAGGGCTTGATGTTACAAGGGGTGGTTCAGATGTGACAAGGGCAGGGTTAGCTTCCCCACTTTGGAAGCTCGGCTGCTGCCAGGGCGGCAAGGATGCGGACTGCAGCGCATGAGACCTCCGTTCTGCAGGCCATTGTGCCCTGCCGATAGGTCTTGCGTTCCTGCTTCTATGAATCTCTCATTCTCCACCTGACCTTGGCTGTGTTTGCTCAATCTTGTGCTCAGTGAAACAAAATGTCCTGCAGGCATTGATGAGGACTGCAATAGCGATCATTTGGTTGATAGCTTTGCGATTGACTTCGAGTTCAAGAGTCCACTACCTGTCTGGGAAGTGTGATTCGTGCGTGCCGAGCCTTGTAGCCGCCCTGCTCCGGCCAATGAGATCCGCGATCCGCACTGGAGGTCACGCCCCAGCCGTCGACGAGAACTTTGGCCGGTCTCGTCTCTGTTCCCCCGCTGCCCGCTGCAACCTGCGTTTTCCGACGGCTGGGACTACTCGCACCATTTTCCGGGTGCAGAAGTATATGCTACACAAACGAGGACATACCCAATATTTCTACCTTTGAATATACGTTGGTCCAAGTCTACAGCATGTTTGTTGATGCACAGAATCGTCCTCGTAAACTGGATTTTCTCATCTCACCGGCTACTGTAGAATTCCCAGCATACAAACCACAGTAACTATGTAATGTGTATGTAAACCTGAGACCCGGTCCCGCTCAGCTGCGGAGGTGCGTTCGAGATAGGCCGTTCCACTAGCGGTCGCTTCGGGTCATTGAACGATATCCACAAAGTTGGCGGACAAGAAGCAGAGGGCGTTGCCCTTGAAGTCAATCAGAATGAAGTTGAGATCAGGCGGTGAACTTTGAGCCTCTATCTGGGGCCCATATTCCACCTGAATCACAAGTGCATGTACAACATAAAACAAGTACCTTTTGGAAGGGACCGTCCCGCTGACGACACCGGCGGTAACCCAAAACTTGACGTATTCATGTGTTTGGTTTGCTGTGTGTCAAATGATTCAGCGATGCCCAGGTGCATGCTCTTATTATGAAATGCTTCTCAACGGCGTCCTTCGCCCCTGCACAGCATTGCAGGCACCGACTTCGAGGCGAATTCAACCGGCCCGTCCCAGCCTTCGCTTTCGTGCAGCTGCGCATCGAACCGCAAGGGCCTCGATCTGGTTGGAAAGAATGGAGGCGAGCCGCTCGTGCCAGCTATTGGATAGTTCGTTAAGGGCAGGAATACATATCCAATGAGCAGCGAACATCAATCGGACCGGGCCTATTTTTAGCGTTACACCCTCCGCGGCTACGTCGATAGAAAGTTCACCCTTCTTCACCTAAGGGCCTCAAGATGAGAAGATGCTAAGACTTTGCGGTGGGCATCAAGTATAATCATCCTTCGGCAAGCGCAAAACCCAGCTTCGTCCAGACAGGGTTTTGGGCTCACCGCATCACTGAGCGTGGGAACGAACAAGTGACACGGTAACGGGATTCGAACGCATGGAAATCGATATTTTCCGATCTCACTTCCAGCTTAGACGTCCAAGAACCGGATGAAACAGCTTTTTTGTGACGGAGAGCACAGGTGAGCGAGCCAAGAGGGAATGAAATCTTAAACAGATTATATTTTTGGGGCTTGTGAGAAGCGAACCCTGCTACTGCTTGGCCTGTGGACCACTGATGACAGACTAATTATTGACGGTCTGCATATGCGGCTGGCACGCACACCCATGATAGGTTCTTCTCGTTTGCAGCCTCGTTTTTCTTGAAACTCTAGTTTGGCATTTTGCGGGTTGGGAGAGAGCCGCCACGCATGCCTGCCTCGTCCTTCTGTAGGTCCATGGACACAGTCCCCCCGAGTTGATAGCAATGTTCATCTGCTACAGCAGCCCTATGTTCACACCAAGTGAGATTAGGAAACATGCCTGCATATACACTAACCACCTGCTCAGTGTCGACAAGATATGAACTCTCAGCACCTCTTCCAAACTTCCGTCACTGTCATATCCAGTAGTACTAGCAGGAATGCTAGTCAGGAACTCGTAGCAAACTCGGACCGCCCAAACGCAACCACCGCTTCCCCATCTCCCTTCATTGCTACCAATGCGTCTTTCACCACGCCCTGCCCCTCCTCCGTAGCCATCTGGCGCAGCAGCTCCCGCAGGCTAAACCATCTTTCGCTCCGCGCAGCCACAGGTGTACACTTGGCTGTGCTGACTGTTGTGGACAAAGTACCAATAGCATCAGTAGTAATGGTACAATGACGCAGCAAGGTCGTCCCTGGCGTTCGGGCTTGACTTCTCGGCGGGCAAGCTCCCTATAGACGATGTGAAGGCGGATTGGAAAGCTCGCAGGGCGGTCGGCAGGGCGGTGGGGGTCGGAGTCCGGGGAGCAGGTGAGTGGGATTACGGGGATGAACCAGTCGTATTTCAGGAGTCTGTTGTCCTCCGAAGACAAGGGAGGAAGGGACAATGTAAGCGCGGAATCTACCTCGAAACATGACCGGAGAGCTTGCTCCAAGGAATTGGAAGGAAGGAAGGCATACTTGATTTGTAGTTCGCTATAGGACTGTATGGCGGGCTGGGTTGCTGCTCCTCCACCATCTCGCTTTTGGAGGAAGAAAACGACGGCTGCATTCTGATCCTTGGGAAGGCCGCACAGGAGCCGGATCCGGGCGAGGGCTTGCTGGTCATTGAGGTCTTCTGGTGAGAGGAGAAGCAGCTTATACACTTTCGAGGTGCCTGAACGCAGGCTGTATATGCTTAAAGCGATATCATGAGTACCCAGGATTGTTTCTACTGGCCATCAGTCCTTTGATACCCCTTAGGCATGGCCTAATCTAAGGTGGTCTACCGTACCTCGCCACCGTCTGCCGTCAGATTGTAAGAGCTGTGTTGTTGCTAGTGCCCAGACTTGGCGCTGTCTCAAATTCGAACAAACCCAGTTCGTTCCAAACACTCCATCTGGATGATTCATTGCTGCTCAATTGCCTGAACTCGTAGGCTAGTAGATCGGGGTTTGAGGAGTGGTATCTTCTAATGATTAGTAGGGTATCTAAATTATCTCTATCTCGTTTACTAGAGGCTCTGTGGGAAAGGGGGTTGTTGGCCCTAGAGTCCCTCGTGCCTTCCTTGTCGTGGCAGGGCACTGGCACCCGGCCGGTTAAGCCCTTGCCCCCTCCACAAAAATTGAGCATTGAGTTTGTTTCCACCATCGTACAAGTAAGCCAGGTAACAGCGAGAAACCTAGACAGGACTCACCGTCTTAGACGGCTGGACTAGGTGACGCCAAAAGTGGTTTCTTCGTTTTTGGGTCCTTGAACGCCCTCAACGCCTCTTCGATCAACTGGACCCTTTCCTGCTGCGTCTTCTCCCTGGCCTCTAATTCTTCCTCTTTTATCCTCAGTTCCTCCATTCTCCGCTGGAGCTCCTCAATCATTTCCTTGTTCTTGTCTGGTTTCTGGGAGGATTTCCAGTACTCGTATACGATCAAGCCGCCGGCGACGCCAAGGATGAAGGCGTCCCCAATCACGTCGGCAAAGAGGTCGACCGCCTTGGCCTCGGGCAGCGGCCTGAACTTGCGCTTCCACACGCTAACGGGCGCCTCCTTGAGTGTGGCCCGCGCCGTTGTCCCGTACTTTGCAAGGTGCTGCTCTTCTTTCCTCGTCTGCTCCTCGGTTTTCACCGTGGGGGTCTCGGCCTTTTCTTTTGCCCGTTGTTCCGCGTCTCTGTTCCGTAATACGGCGACCGCCATGCGCATATGTATCTGATGAATCAGCTGGCCATATCGCGCAGCGAAGGCCCGGAACCGTGGGTGTTCGTGCGCCTGGTGTTTGATGTGGTTCTGCGAGACGCAAATGGTCAGCAGTGAACTTGATTTTCTGAGCGAGGAAGCTGACGAACCGCGCCGTATTTGGAGACATGTCGCACAACTAGCGATGCGAGCTTGAACAGTGGTAGTGCCACCATGATGCCCAGGGATTGTCTAGCTCCTCGGTCGGCCAACGCTCGCACCAAGTCACTCGGAATCAAACAAAGTCTGGTTGGGGGTTGATGCTATGTCTTCGCAATTGTGTTGCCCGGTCAAATGATAGAGCCAAAGCCCGAGAATAGAGTGAAGGTCTGAGCACCGAGGATAGTTATGTCGTTCCAGATTGCTGTTTGTCTTTGGAGCATGTCGTCAAAATTCGGCCTTGAATGCTCGCTGACGTGGGCCGGGAGCTGCCGGCTATGGCGGGGCGGCGCCAGCGGCCAATGGGTGCGACCCGAACTGGGAGGTTCAGGTCTGCTTGGCGACCGGCGGTCGTCCAGGGAGCTATCCCTGCACTGCTGGTCGTTGCTGTAGTAACCCAAAAGAGACAACTGAACACGCTCTGGAGCCAGTTCCCCACTGCATCTTCGTTTTGGCCTGGCACACACGACTTCCAACACCAGCATCGCCGGCTTGGAACTCGTCGTCAATCCCTTCTTGCTCGTCGGTCGCGCCCAACATCTGACAATTGCGACTCCCATTGTGAACTGACTTGACAAACACACACGGGTCGCATTGTATGTGTACGCTATTGAGGTGTAAGCGGCCCCCTTCTTGCTGTTTCCTTTCGAGTGTGCGTGCATATTTTTCTTACCTCTCAAAAATGTTCGGAGACGGTTCAGAAAGAAATGCTAGCTATTATATGATCGCGTGCATTCTTGGGTTACCCTTCCCCGTCATTCAACTATGCTAACATGGAAGCAGAGTTCGGACGGGATCAGGGCTTCTGTTCGAAGACGCCATTGGTGCCGAACATCTCGACTCACAGAATCCACACACTACACATGAAGGCGGGCATGAAGGGTATCGACATGGAGGCGTTGTCCCCTAGGGATGCTAATGCCCAACGGCTCCCCCGAGTGCACGAGCTCAAGACCAAAGCCGCCGCTCAAGTCAAATCGACCAAGGATAAAGAGCACCCGCCACCGCCGCCCAACAATGTTGTCGAGCCCCCAAGCTCTGACCGCAAGGATGGTGTCGTCTACCAGGTTGGAAAGCTGCTGGGAAAAGGCGGCTTCGCCATCTGCTACGAAGGCAAGGCGGCCGGGGCATCGAAACGCGTTGCCCTGAAGATCGTCAAGAGCAAGATGCCGACCAAGATGGAGCAAAAGGTGGGATGTTCGTCGCCTTCGTATTCTTCCGTTAAATTGACAAGCGTTTCAGTTCCAAACAGAACTCCAAATCCACTCCAAGATGCGTCACCAGAATATAGTTCAGTTCCACCGCGCCTTTACATTCGAAAATTGCACCTACCTAGTCCTAGAACTCTGCCCAAACGGCTCGCTGATGGACATGGTCAAGCGCCGCAAAGGCCTAACCGAAGCTGAGGTGCGCTTCTACACGGTTCAGATCGCCGGCGCCATCAAATACATGCACGCCAAGGGCATTATCCATCGGGATCTAAAGATGGGCAACATCTTCCTCGACAAGTACATGAACGCCAAAATTGGAGACTTTGGTCTCGCCGCCCTGCTTCTCACGGGCAAGGACATGCAAGTGATGCGGCGGACTACGCTGTGCGGGACCCCCAACTACATCGCCCCCGAAATCTTGGAGAAAGGAAAGAAGGGCCACGATCATATGGTTGATATCTGGAGTTTGGGAATCATTGTGTTTGCGATGCTCACGTCAAAACCTCCCTTCCAATCTTCGACGACCGACGAGATTTATCGCCGCGCGAGAGACCGCGATTACGAGTGGCCATCCCCCGAGACCTCATCCAAGTACATTAGCCAGGAAGCCAAGGACCTTGTTGCGACCATGCTCCAGGACGCCGACAAAAGGCCTGATCCCGACACAATTGTCGCACATCCCTTCTTCACATCTGGGTACATGCCTCTAGCCTCTGATATCAACTACAAATTGCGGGAAGTTGCGCCGGAGAATCCTGCTTTCTACGAGCCTCTCAACTCCCAAGCCCAGTCGCTCAATCTCCGGAATGTTCAGGAGATGTGCCGAGAGTGCGGTGTCGGCCAGTGGAGCGAGTCGCAGTTGGTCTTCAGAAACATCTGGAGGGAGATGGCGGAGGAAGAACAGAACGGCCTAACCCCTGTTATTCCTCTGGCCGAAGGCGTCGTCTACCGGCCGTTTGATGAAGTCAAAAACGAGCAGAAGCTCCAAGCGCGGCTCGCGGCTCAGAAAATGGAGAAGCAGTCGTCGCAGGGGTTGGACAAAACATATGAGTCCAGGAATGCCAAGGAGAGCGAGTCAAGGAGCTCAACGGAAAGCACGCAGTCTCAAAAAGTTACTAGTGGACTGTTGCGGGCTCCGCCACAGAGTTTTGCCGCGCAGCAAAGGGCCCAACACAGGCCTACCACAACGGGGCTCTCACGGTCCAAAACGGTGACAGAGCCAGCTACTAGAACCGTGAGCTTACGACCACGTCCCGGTAGAGAAACGACCCCTGCACCGTCCCAACCATCCTCGGAGGAAGCCACCCCTGTTTCCAGAATGAGCACACGCAGTCTTCGCAGCCAGCTGGCCGCGACACGAAGCAAGGCTATCAGTGCGTCGGAGGAAAACGCTCCGGCACCACGGCGGTCGGCTTCCATGAGGGAGAAGAGACAGGAAGAGAGGCTATCCCTCTTCAGCCCATCGGAGTACCAAGAAGAGGTACCTGGTACGCAACCAGATGTGGTTCTTGAGCGTCTCCAGAAGCTGCAAGCCGAACTTGAGCGGGCTCTCAACGCTCGCACCATGGCCCTTGTGTCATCGAGAGACAAAACCCCATCTCCACCACATATCGTGGTTAAATGGGTCGACTACACGAACAAGTTTGGCCTCGGATATGTCTTGAACGATGGTAGCGTTGGTTGCATTCTCCGCAGCATTCCGTCACCGGAGGGCCCCAACCCGGGCATGTTACCTCCTGCCTGCCTCCTCGTTCACGACGCGGAGCGGCACTGCATGCGCAAGGATGACCCCAACTACAGCGCCCGGCACCAGATTGTGCCAATGAAGGAAGGGATTTACTTTTACGAGAACAACGGCGAGAGCGGCATTACGCGCGTTCGAGTCGCCCCGGAGAACTTCCTCGTCCCAATGAACTCCGACGGCACGGTCGGCAAACTATCCGCAGGGCGCGACATTTACGACCACCGCAAGCGCGAGCGCATCGTCCTCTGGAAGAAGTTTGCCAATTACATGATAGCCTACGGCCGCGAGATGGACAACAACAGCCTAACCCAGTCCCAACGGTCCGCGACATCGGCCGGAGAGACTGGCGAAGCGGAGCCAGCCATCCGGGTCCCAACAATCACGGACTTCACCGCGGCGCCGTCCGACGTTGTAACGTTTTACCAGCGCTTTGGAGATGTCGGCTGCTGGATGTTCGCCGACGGGCACATGCAGTTCAACTTCCCTGACCACACCAAAATCGTGCTCGACTCGGCCGGCGTGTGGTGCCACTTCTGGCACCTGCCCAAGGATGCGGCGCGCCGGCTTGAGGAGACGGGCTCGCTCGCCGAGTCGGCGCTTGACGACCGCGCCGTGCTGTCGTACCCGCTGCAGACACTGCTCAACTTTGCGAAGCCCACCTCAGGCGGTTCTTCTGCCACGACCGGGAGCGCCGGAAGCGGTACCAACAGCAGACGCAGGCCAGTCATCCCGGAGGAGCTGCGTGAAATTCCCGCGGCAAACCAGTTCCGCAAGAAGATCGAGTTCGTCCGGGACGTTGTGCGCGAGTGGAACGCCAATGGCGGCCTGGGCAACAGCGACCTTAGCCGCGAGCGCCGCCTGCGCTGGACCGGCGTGCGCGAGACTAAGGGGGTTCCCATACCCGCCAAGCACGTGTGGGTCACAATCGGGGCTCGTGGCGGCGACGAGCGGCTGGCTGCCATGGTCGACCCGCGGCGGCCGGGGGTCATTGGGGAGGATGTGGACGAGAGGCGGCGCGAGCGGTAGCGGTGACGTTGTTCGCGCACGCTTTTTTTTCACTTTGACGGGGTTGTTAGGTTGATGGTCTATATACCCGTTTGCGTCTGAAAAGGGAGGCTGGGGTGGCTAGTTTGCTTGTGGGTGCGTTGGTGTTGTTGTCGTTGTTTTTGTTGTTGCTTACTTGGGCGCGCTGGCGTTGACGGAGGCAGGCATGAGCGCGAGACATGTTACGACCAGATGATTCCTCTCATTTCCTTCTCTTCTCTTCTTTTCTTTTCCCTTCTTCTCTCGCTTTCAACTAATCATGTAAAGACGTCTTCGAGAGAGTAAGCACGAGACACTTGGCTTAGTGGGTGAAAGGGTGGCTCTCGACACTACTACTCCTACACTCCTACTACTAGTACTTCGTCAGTCAGAAAACAGCTTGCTGACGCCGAATGGGATACCGCCGTTTCTTTGTTGACTGCCGAGCTATGAATATGTGCGCATTTTTAGATATTGATTAAATCATAGTCAGTTGTCCATATGCTCACTTGTCCAGAGAGCAAATTTGCCCAGTTAACTTTGCTAGCGCCACCTCAACCCCAGAAACTGCTCGACATCGGGGACAACGCGGTCTTCGTTCTCTCAGCTACTTGCCAGACAAGCAGGTTCACCGTGATCGTCATGAGGGCCGTCTGGACTAAAGATGCGTTCTTGCTAAGGCGGTAGGGGGACACGCAAAGAAGTTGAATTGTCCCAGACTATTTGAGAATGAAGCGGTGAACCTCAAATTGGGGGTTCTTGGACACTTGGTTCCGCCCTCCCAGTAAACCGTCTTGAAGATTGGGCGGTTATTGGATAGGCTCATGACTGCTCCGAAATTGCCCTGCCGCAGTGACAGCGTATATACCAGGAAAGCGCTCGTTCAATTGGTCGGTAAGCTGCGGCCTCAATCTTTTGGCGCGTGAATGAAACTGCTCGGTGACGGGGAGCGCTTCCTCGATCGCGGGGATTCTGTTGTTCAGGCGTTACACAACTCCCTGGCATCGAGGTATATTAACCCACTGCTCACCCTTCCGCTCTTTCACAACAATACAGACAAAGGAGCGGAAGAAAGGCTGGCGGGTTCCTTAACCACTTGGAATACCGCCATGACTCTTGTTCTTACCCACAGGACGATGAGACGAGTGCAAAGTGGTGGCTCAGATCACATATCACTTTGGTATTTTAGGCACGGTATCTTAACTACGTCTACACGGTCCAAATCACAACGCGCCCATCGACACCGCTCGCTGTAACCTGGTCAGTTGCAAAGTACAAACAGAAAAGACATGAAAAGCGAAGGATGACTCACAGCTAAATTTCCGCACCGAGTCTCCGGCTGTCTCGTACGGCCGGATCATCGTAATGGTGTTCTGATGGGTTGTCTTGAGCTGGGTGTCGTCCTTGACCTTGCCCTTCAGATCCATCTGCCGGAACATGTTGAGGGCCGACTCCTCGCGCTGGCTACCCCCCAAGCCAGGGCGACCCTTGGCCTCAATGGCGCCGCTTAGCTGCCAGCCATCAACGCCACCGTTGAAGCGGAATGCCTCGCAGTCGTGACCGGCAGCGATAATCTCGGCCTCGCCGTTCCAGAGCAGGCTCATGAACGGCAACAGCTGCGTGTTGATGCTGATGACGGCCCTGGGCGGCTGCTCGGGAGCGCTCGGGTAGACAACGGTGATGCTGCTATCGTGGGCGGCAAAGGCCAGAGCGTCGCCGCTCGGGGAGAAGGCGACCGAATGGATCCAACCGGCCGAGTTGTTCATGTACTCGCCGCAGACGGTGTTGAAGGGGAGCCTCTCGCCCCAGGCGGTGGGCTCGGGCCGGGCATCGACGCCCTTGATGAAGCTTGAGAGAACACGGGCGTGGGCATCGGTTGAACCGGCGGCGAGGAGGACCGAGTTGGGATGCCAAGCAAGGGTGGTGACGGTGCTGCGGATGGGCTTCTTCAGGTGCTTGGACACCCACCAGTCGTTCTCCTCTTCGAAGTAGCAGACGGCGATGAGGCGATCACCCGAACCGACAGCAAACTTGGTCTCGGACGGTGACCAGCGCACAAAGGTGGCGGCGCGGTTGATGCGCAAGAGGACGAGGGTCGGTTTGTAGCCCTGGGGGGTCGGCTCCCAGACAAGGGCGTTGCGGTCCTGCGAGCATGACACGATGCGGCCAGAATTGGGGGCAATATCAATGCTGGTAACGGTCTTGTCGTGGCCCTTGAGCTCGTCTTTGAGCTTGAAAGCGTTGCCAACCTTGCCGTAGAGCTCGACCGTCGTGTCGCGGGCAATGGCGAGCGTGTTGCGGTCGGCTGAGAACGAGTGGTCGGCAATCGGGTTGTGGAAGAGGTGGTGGACCTCTGGCGCCGCCATCTTTGTCGGTTGGATTGCGATAGGAGTAGCTCTCTACTACCGCTGTCGATTCAATTGTAGGGGGAGGGGGGAAAAATCTGTGATGGATTGTGAATTCAAGTTTGAAGACAAGAAGTCGAGATGCTAAGGGGGAGCTCTGGCCTGACTGACGTTGGACAGTGGGGTTGGCGATTGGTGGGGGTCAGTCATGGCTGCCCTGTCTCTCTTAGAACAACGCCCTGGGGTTGTTCCACTGCAGGTCGTTGGAGGGCGGAAAGTCCGTTTTGGTCTCCATTTTTTGAGCATAGCATCCCAAAATAAGAACACGCGACGACGACAACCACGATTTACGACGAATTTATCCGCAATACTGCTGGACCTTGACACTCAATTGGCGAGAATTTCGGAGATAGTATAGTTTAGTCGCCCAAGGAAAACTCAAAGCATGACGACAATGGCCACGCGCGCGCCTCCGCCGGGTCTCCCAGCAAAGGTGGCCTCGGTGCCGCCAAATCAAACCCTCTACGTCACAAACCTCCCGTCGGCAAAGATCCAGAAGGAAGACCTGCGGACCGCGCTCTACATGCTCTTTTCTACCTACGGCGCGGTCTTGGATGTGGTCGCGCTCAAGACGATGAAGATGCGCGGCCAGGCGCACATTGTATTCAAGGATATTCAGACAGCAACCCAAGCGATGCGGTCATTAAACGGATTCGAGTTCTTTGGACGCGAGATGGTGAGAGAATCTCTATTTCAAACATACTGGGCATCGTTGCTAACGTGAGTGAGTAGAAAATATCGTATGCTAAATCCAAGTCCAACATCATTGCCAAGCTCGACGGCACCTTCAAGATTCCCGCGGCAGCCTCTGCAGCCCAGGTTGAAGTGACGGACCTCCAGCAGAGCATCTTCAATGCACCCGTGCCTGGTGCCTCCACGACAGCGCCCGGCCTCCCGTCCAAGCCGCCAGGCGGCGGTGATCACGTCATGACGGATGCCGCAACCCCCGAGAGCCGCGGAGTCAAGCGGCCGAGAGAAGAGGACAAGGAGGAGGAGGAGGAGGAGGAGGAGGAAGAGAGCGACCAGGACGTGGCGATGGAAGAAGAGAGCGACGACGAATGATACCCCACTCATGCTAGCTGGCGCCTATGAAAGGGAGCTGCGCGGCACCATCGCCACGGCGGGTGCCACCATGGCCATCTCCGGGGGCACCCATAACCCGACACAACCGCCAACTAAGCCGAGCCACACCATGAGGTAGTTCTCCTTGGAGCAATCAATCTTCTCCATGGCCTCGCCGATGAGACAAGGGTGGATGAAGAAGGACGGCATGCCAGTGAAGGGGTGGTTCTGCAGGACATGAGAAGAGAATAAAGAATGGTTCGTGTTAGTCTAGGCCATGGATACAGAATGCCGGTTAACCGCCAGTATCTAGCTCACCAAGACATGGCAAATCAGGAATATCAAGGAAGGGGGAAAGGCTAAGGGGCGAGACGCACGTCGAGCGAAATTCCACCAATTCTCCCCACGCTGGCGCGAAGTGCCCCTTTGTATCTGTCCGGTACCAGCCACCTAAACACCGTGTCGATGCTCAAGGGCTCCTCGTCTGCGGGCAGGTTCTGAAGGTTGAACCACAGGCACGGCACCTGGTATGTCGGGTGCAGCATGATTTCATATCGGACGCGCGGTCTCGATTGGATACTGTCAAGAAAATCCCTCCCGTTGTCTACGTGGACATTGTTTGTCTGCAAAATGTTGTTAAAATCTTCCTATGAGCCGGCTGTTTCACCACGATGAGGACTTCACCTGATGAATTCGTTCTCGCATACTTGATCAGCCTCCTCGGCCTCCATCATCTCGCTGTCTTCAACTCCCGTATCCTCCTCGACCGGTTCGCCGAGAGAAAAGGCGTCCAGACAGCCCGACAGGCCCTCGTCGTCCCGGATGACGTCGTCCAACGGCCGCCGGATCACCAGGTACGTGCCGTACTCTGGGCCGAAGGTGAAGTCGGTCGTGTTGAAAGCCCGGAACGTGTCAAGTTGCCATCGCCGCCGCTGGGCGCCGAGGCGGGCCTGGCAGTAGCGCCTCTCAAGGTGATGGCAGACCTCGGTAAACTCCTCCGGAGTAAGGTATGGGTAGGAGCGGAACTCAGCCGAGGCGAGGTGGTTCTGTTTCTGTTGTTGTTGCATGATGGCTGTCCAGTTTGTCTGAATCACGAGTTGAACAAATCGTTAAAATGAAATGAGAATGGGGAGGTTAAATCCTTGGTTTAGGGTAGTTTGCGTGGGAAAGTGAGAGTTATACGGGATCAGCCTTGAATGAAGCTCTCCCGGGGGGGGGGGGTGACTAAAAGAAGAGCTCTGAACTATTTCATCTTGAACACCATCACTGCTCTCCCATGCATCTTATCAGTGTGCGGCACTGTAGTAACTGGCGGGATGGTAACGTTAATACACTAGTGGGAGCTAACGTTAACGTTAACTTTCTGGATGCCCGAAGGCTTATGTAATATGATGTATTGGCCAATTGACGGCGAGTCGTCACAGGCGTTCCACCTGTTAAAAGAGGTTCTATAAGATGGACTTCTCTCTCGACACTTTAAGTTCATGCTTCAGACAGTTAGTCTCCACTTTGTGAACAAAACCACACTGGAAGGGCGCGAACAAAGTAAATGTCCACGTACAGCCCTCGGGGCTCTTATTCCTCTTTAGCTCGAACAAGGCCTTTCACATGGATAGACCAACTCTTCGTCAAGGGACTTTACGTGGCAATAGCCCTCGTCCTCCTGTAGACAGGGCGAAGGGGGTGATGGCGGGGAAGCCTTGACATGCCAAGTAGTTTGTCTATTACCTCTGTGTAGTAATGCGCCGGCAGAAGGCGCCTTGGATCTTCAACGTATTTATACGGTGGCCCCAGCAAACCGACACCTGCGACATACCGCAACTCAGTGCGGCAAGAAACCTGCTTCATGCTGGTTTACAATTTTAACAGCGCGCGGCTTTGTTTGGCCTCACAACCTTGCCTCGAAGATGTAACCTTCTATGCCCCTGCCGAGAACCACAACGGCTTCAGGTTGGCCATCATGCAGCATATCGTCTCAGTCACGGTCTCCTGAAGTCGTCCCAGGTCAAAAGTGGCTCGCCAACTAGCAGTTCGAGTGACGTGATGCAACGTCCTGTTGACATCTTCAACATGTCAGAAAGCCGTTTGGAGTTTTGTGATAGCCCTTAGTAACCACATCGGCTTGGGCTAGATGATGGAGAGCGCGCGTCGCGAACCCCCATGAGTGCGGTTCAAGAAACGATGAAACAGGAAACAATGTGATGATGGCACTGTCATCTCTGCCTTCATCATTAAGTCGATCTCTCAGGAGCAGGCCTGAACGATCTGTTGCCGGAGCAAGCAGTAGCATGCTTTTCGAAGGAGCTGGTCCCCTCCTCCTCGTCCTCCTCCTTCCTCTCCTGCTTCTCTTCCTTAAAAAAAGAAAAAAGAAGAAGAAGAAGAGGAAGAAGAAACGGAAGAAGAAAAGGAAGAAGAAGAAAAAGAAGAAAAAAAAGGAAAAGGCGATTGCGTTTTTGGCTCTGGACGACAAATGTATGCAAACAGGGCAATTCCATGGACTTGGGGATGCATATGAAGCTTCCAAGTTGTTGGTTGGTTAACTGTGCTTTGTCTGCTGTGGGTGATCTGTGCGCCTCAAAAGTGTGCTGCGTACATACGGCACGGGCCGGCACTTCCGAGTGCTCGGGACAGATCGACACACTGTGCCTGTCGGTGTAACGCTATCGAACCTTCCACGTATTAGGTTGTGCAAGCTGTTGGGCTGGCAACATCTCTCTCCCTCTCTGGACTAGGGGCAGTATCTGATTTCCCCGGCGAATTGACCATCCGCGGTGAAGACCACCGCGATGCTCTGCCGGCCGGCTGCAGCAGCACCATCTCAATGAACGTTCGCGATCCCTTCAATCTTCGCAACGGCAGCTTGAACCGACCCCCAATCGCCACGTGGAAGGCCAACAGAAATTACAATCCCCCAAACAGCAGCAACCTCTCGCCGCTGCACCACATCATCCGCACAGCTGCTACAGCAACCCAATCCGCAGCCGCCGACCTCCGCGACAAGGCCAGCGAGGCCGTCCAATCGGCACAGCAGGCCCTCACCGAGGCTGCCGCAACCACCCTCGATCTCGACGTCGAGAAGGCAGCTGGACCCGAGGCCGAGCCCGAGGTTGAAATCGAGAAGAAGTACCGACGCGGGAACACCCGCAACGCAAGGGCCCCCGAAGACCTCCCACCACACCGCCGCCAAAAACAACAACAACAACAACAACACCAACAACGACCACACCAACAACAACCACCACCCGCGCCCGGGACCCAAGCCGAACAAGATCAAGAGGACATGTCGTTCGCCATCCCCAGAAATGTCCCTTCCTTCTCCAACCCGCAACGCGAGCTCGAAGACCACCTCTGGGCCGCTTCCTCTTCTGCCAAGAACCGCCAGCGCTCTTCCCTCGTAGGCAACGTCCAGGACCTGCTCTCTGGCGGCAGCAGCAGCCGCGCCGGTTTGCCCATGTACAAGGACAAGCCCTACATGTACCCGCCTGGCCGGGGCGGGCCGTATGCCGGTGGCTGGCGTCGGCCGCTGTATCGTCGGAAGCGGACATGCGCCTTCCTTTTGTTTATTGTCGTCGGCCTGCTGTGGTGGACGGGCCTGCTTGTGGGAGAACAGCAGGAGGGCGGGGCCGGGGGAGGATTGAATTGGTCCGGGTGGTTGACACAGGAGGGCAGCGGTGGACAGGCAAACGCGGCCGAATGGGCTGAGAGGCGGCAGAAGGTGGTGGAGGCGATGGAGTTGAGCTGGGACGCTTACGAGAGATATGCCTGGGGTAAGTTTCTTTTCCTTCTTTCCTCCCTTCCTCCCTTCCTCCCTTCCTCCCTTCCTCCCTTCCTCCCTTCCTCCCTTTCTCCCTTCCTTCCTCCCTCCCTCTCTTCCTTTCCTTTTTTTTTCGTCGTTGTTGTTTCCGTTTTTTTTTTATTCTTTTTATTTCATTTCCAGGGTGATGATGTTGTTACGTCGTTGATGCTGATCGTGTATGGCTACAGGCTACGACGAGTTCCATCCCGAATCCAAGAAGGGCCGGCAGATGGCGCCCAAGGGCCTCGGGTGGATTATCATCGACTCACTCGACACCCTGATGATTATGAACTCGACCACCCGGTTGACGCACGCACGAGAGTGGCTGTCAAAGTCACTGACCTGGGAT
Organism: Corynascus novoguineensis; assembly: GCA_033296725.1. Lineage (NCBI taxonomy): Eukaryota > Fungi > Ascomycota > Sordariomycetes > Sordariales > Chaetomiaceae > Corynascus > Corynascus novoguineensis. The sequence goes on from MU857603.1 coordinate 484,640, forward strand.
CAGGATCAGGACGTCAATACGTTCGAGACGACCATCCGCATGCTGGGTGGCCTCCTGTCGGCGCACTACCTCTCGACTGAGTACCCCAACCTGGCGCCAATACCAGACGACGACCCGGGTCAACCCGGCGAGGATCTGTACCTGGAGAAGGCGAAGGATTTGGCGGACCGCTTGATGGCAGCGTTCGACTCGCCGTCCGGGGTGCCGTATGCCAGCGTCAACCTGGCCCAGTATAAGGGAATCGAATCTCATGCCGACATGGGGGCATCATCGACCGCAGAAACGACAACTCTGCAGCTGGAGTTCAAATATCTTGCCAAGCTGACCGGCGAGAAGGACTTTTGGGATAAGGTCGAAAAGGTTATGAAGCTGGTGGACGACAACGGTGCGAAGGACGGCCTAGTGCCCATTTTCATCTACGCCACAACAGGCAAGTTTCAAGGCAACAACATCCGGCTCGGAAGCCGCGGCGACTCGTACTACGAATACCTGATTAAGCAGTACCTGCAAACCAATAAGCAGGAGCCCATTTATCAGGACATGTGGCGGGAGGCGCTGCAGGGCGTTAGGAAGCACCTCGTCACCTATACAGAGCCCTCCCAGTTCACTATCATCGGCGAGCGGCCGAGCGGTCTGGACGGCGAGCTCTCCCCCAAGATGGATCACCTCGTCTGCTTCATGCCGGGCACAATCGCGTTGGCAGCGACCGGCGGCCTCACCGAGCAGGAGGCCAGGAAACTACCCACCTGGACCGAACAGGACGAGGCCGACATGCAGCTCGCCCGCGAGCTGATGCACACGTGTTGGGGCATGTACAAGTTCATGGCAACGGGCCTCGCCGCCGAAATCACCTACTTCAAGGTCGGCAACCCTCCGCTGCCCGAGTCGGCCCCGCATAAGGTGCCCGCCGACTTTGACCCATCTCCGGATGCCGAGTGGCGCAAAGACTTTGAGGTCCGCCCATTTGACAGCCACAACTTGCAGCGACCCGAGACGGTCGAGAGCCTGCTGTATATGTGGCGCATCACGGGTGACGTCAAGTACCGTGAGTGGGGGTGGGAGATGTTCAAGAGCTTCATGAACTACACGGCCGTCGCCGACAATGGTGGCTTTACTAGCCTGTCCAACGCGAACAAGATCCCGCCCGTCACGAGGGACAACATGGAAAGCTTCTGGCTGGCCGAAACGCTCAAATATTTCTACCTGCTGTTCTCGCCCAACGACCTGCTGCCGCTGGACAAAATTGTGCTCAACACCGAGGCTCATCCGCTCCCGCGCTTTGACATGGGGCCGTTGTTTTCAACCGGATGGCAAAGAAAACCGAGGGATCAGGCAGGGAAGATCATCGAATAGAAGGTGACTGAGATGAGTGATGTTGACACGAGTACATATGTTTTTTTTTGGGGTATCTGTACAAAAGTTTTGCAGCGGGTGTTAAAATGAAACAATCCAAGACTTCCGATAACCATGTTTCAGGAGGAGGAGGCTGACGTCAAACCCGGGGGAAGCGTTTCGAGGGTTCTGCCCCTGGCACATGGTTCGGAGGTGAACCCCACACGACGACCCCAACGCCGGCCTTGCTCATTAAGCGGCCACTGGCGGCGCAACCCGGAACACGCCCGCTTGCCACACAAACTGGGCCACCGAGCCGGCCCACCGAGCAGCCAATCGAGCAGTGGAGTGGAGATGCGCTGGGTGCCAATGGATGTGGAGGAGGGTGTAATCCGTAAGGCGTCCGCTGATAAGCGGACCATCGCTTTCATCTTTCAATTTCAAAATGATCAACTTCTCTCCTCACTCGGCGCCGACTGGAACTGCGCGAGTCTCCTGCACGGCGCATCAAATCCTCGGGGCCGGCACCGTTCGCTTCAGGAAGCCATGAGCCGTCAACGTGGACGCTCGGGAACACGACTTTGTCGAGAATTACATTCTGTCGACCTCCCTCTGATACCGATCGTCCGGATCTAGCTGGAAGCCGGCCGGGAGAACATCGCAATACACGATCACAGCTTCAACAGCGCCTTTGTGCCCACGGTAGCCATCTTGGTCCCCTCGCATAGCAGGAAAGGGAAGCATTCGACTCGGCTCTCAATCGACCCCAACGGCAAGCCTTCGAAAAAAAAAAGATCAAGAAAAGAAAAGGAAAGGAAATCTGCGCGCCAGAACAACAGAGAGCAAAAGAAAATAAACGATGCACTTCTCCCGTGACCTGGAGTTGGCCAGCTTCCGGCCCAAGGAAGACTCCCTGGGCCAAGGCAGTATCCTCAGCATGCGGGGTCCTTCCTCCTATGGGGGGCACGGGGAAGGAGGGGGAGGTTGGGGAGGAAGAGAAGAAGAAGAGGAGGGAGAAACAGGGGCACACCTTTTCCGCCGTTGGCTGGACTCGTTTCGCCGCGACCCCGGCCGGCAGGTCACGCCCGCGGCCGCCATGAGCACGACGCCGGTACGGGGAGGGCGTGGGCGCGGGCGCGGACGAGGGCACTACTTCGACATGCATGCTGCCAATCTCGGCACTGCGAGCTCCCTGCTGTCGAGGGAGTTGAAGGGGCGGCATTTGCAAATGATTGCTATTGGTGGTTCTATCGGTTGGTATTCTCTGGCACCTCACCCTTTGCCCCCCCCCCCCCCCCAAAAAAAATCCATTGCCCATGTTAACCCCTTCCACTGTGTCCCGAGAAACATAGGGGCTGGTGAGCCCGCTATACACACGATGGTGCTAACATTTGGCTTGTCAAGGCACCGGGTTGTTTGTCGCAAGTGGAAAGGCTCTCCACACGGGTGGCCCTGCCGCTGTCCTTATCGCGTATCTCTTCATTGGATGCATGCTGTATTGCACCATCCAAGCCCTAGGCGAGCTCGCTGTGACCTTCCCGGTTGCAGGCTCCTTCTCTGCCTACTCGACTCGGTTTCTCGACCCGGCGTGGGGTTTTGCCATGGGCTGGAAGTAAGTTATCTCTGATATTGCGGCAACAAAGACATTGAGAGAAGTGATAAAAGGTTCTAACGTTGGCTTCAAGTTACGCCTTGCAGTGGCTAGTAGTCCTCCCCCTCGAGATCATTGCCGCCTCCATCACGGTTGGGTATTGGAATAGCAACTTAGATCGGTCCATATTCATTACCATCTTCCTCTTCACCATCGTTGTCATCAACCTGTTTGGCGTCAAGGGTTACGGTGAAGCCGAGTTCATCTTCGCCATTGTTAAGATTACCGCTGTGATCGGCTTCATGTATTTTCCCCTCCCCCCAGTCTTTGATATGATCAGTCCTTATTAACATTTGCAAACCAGCCTCCTCGGCATTGTCATCAACATCGGCGGCTTCCCCGACGACGGCTACATCGGCGGGCGGTACTGGCACGACCCGGGCGCCTTCAACAATGGCTTCAAGGGTCTCTGCGCTGTTTTTGTTACGGCGGCTTTCGCCTTCACGGGCACGGAGTTGGTTGGGCTGGCGGCGGCCGAGACGGCCAACCCCCGCCGGTCACTCCCGACAGCCATCAAGCAGGTGTTTTGGCGCATCACGCTCTTCTACATCGCCTCGCTGACCCTCATCGGCCTCTTGGTTCCACATTCGCACCCGCGCCTGCTGGGCGCCAAGTCGGCTGCTGACGCGTCCGCGTCGCCCTTTGTCATCGCCATCGAGTCAGCCGGCATCGCCGTCCTCCCCGGCGTCATGAACAGTGTCGTGCTGGTTGCCGTAATCTCGGTCGGCAACAGCGCCGTCTTCGGGTCCTCGCGCACGCTGGCCGCCTTGGCCGACCAGCGCCAGGCCCCGCGTATTCTGGGCTACGTCGACCGCCGCGGGCGGCCCCTGGTTGCGATCCTCGTCGCCTCGGCCTTCGGCCTGCTTGGCTACCTCGCCGACCTCGACCACCAACCCGACGTGCTCAACTGGCTGCTTGCCGTCTCAGGCCTCTCATCTGTATTCACCTGGGGCTCCATCTGCCTGGCGCACATTCGCTTCCGCCGCGCCTGGCGCGCAAAGGGCAGGAACCTACGTGAACTCGCCTTCCGTTCCCAGGTCGGCGTCGCCGGCTCCTGGGTGGGGCTTGTCCTTAACGTGCTCGTCCTCATAGCCCAGTTCTGGACCGCCGCCTGGCCAATCCCGCACCCGTCCTCGTCGTCTTCCAAGGCGCAGACCTTGGGAGGCGGCGGCAACGGTGGCCAGATGTTGGCCATGGGCGACGCCGGCATGAACAACGGCGGCACCGCATCGATGCCCATCGAATCTGCGAGGGACGTGGCGCAGAACTTTTTTCTCCAGTACCTGTGCGCGCCCATCGTCGTGGCCTTTTACGTCACGTACAAGCTCTGGTACCGCACCAGCATCGTGGGGGTCGACGAGATGGATGTCGACACGGGCAGGCGGGAGTTCAACCTGCCGATTTTGATCTCTCGCGAGATTGACGAGAGGCAGGCGATGCCCAGGTGGAAGAGGGTTTATAGATTTCTGTGTTGAGCCTCGCGGCTGTTCTTTGGTTTTTGTTTCTCGTCTTAACATCTTGACTAAATGCGGTTTGTGTAGAAGAAGGCAGCATTGACAAAGGCGGGTGGCACAGCTGTTATGGCGTTGATTTGATGGTTATACCCCCAAGGAGCTATGGGCTACAAAAGACGCTGTATGGATGATTTAGAGGTGGTTGCTGGCTTGGTATCGGGTAACAACACAGCTGGAAAGAAGGATACAGTAGCAACCCGTGTATTGGATGCTACGAAACTATAATCAATAGAACAGAAAGTACGACAGCAACATGCGATCTGCTTCGGCCGCCTTGAATTTAAACAGGTGCTGATAATACATACAGCCTGATAGTCCAACAAGTGGTTGCCCGCCATCCCGGAAACTCTAGCAACCAAAAAAACAGACAGCGCTGGGGGAATATAGCGGGGAAGAAACTCTCCACGATAGCAGCACATAAAACGTCAATCATCAGCAGCCTTTTTGTTTTTGTTTTTTTTTGGCTGCCCTCTCCTTTAATCTGAACTCCAAGGTTGCCGGTTCTTTCCTTTGACAACTCCATCAGGGAGAGAAGGGATGCTTAGAAGTCCCAGAAGTTGTCCGACTTAGTCGGGGGGCCACGGCCAGCCTTCTTTGTAGTCGGCAGAGGTTCATCGTCCTCCTCGCCGTGGAGCCAACCACGCGAAGTTCCTTTCCTGCCACCCATGCCGTCACCGGCAATCACAATCCCCCGCTCGTCGCCTGTCCGCTTCGCTTTGGGGTCATCGTTCTCCTTGCGCGACACTGGCGACTCATCGTACGGCGTCCAGTTGCTCTCCATCATGCGCACCGCCTTCTTGCGGTCCTCCGGCAGCTTGGCGGGCTCGGTGGGGCCACTATGATGCGGCGAGTCATCTGTCATGTCGAAGTGAGGTTCGAAATCCTTGTGTCGGTCCTTGAGATTGGTGATGTTGCCGAGCGGGCCAGGCAAAGGTGCGGCGCCGTCTTCGGGGTGTAGCCGGTTATCATACAGGTGCAGGCCCTCGTTGTGCATGGCGCCGCGGGGCGCCCGGTTGGCGTTTCGTGGGTCTTGGCGCTCCGGGCCATCGTCAACCAGCTCGAAGTGAGCCTCAGCGTCGCGACGTGGCTTGGCCGCATGTGCGTTTGGCGCAGGCGTGTTCTCAAGCACCTCATTGTCCGGGCCCCAATGGCGGACCTCACGGGCGCGGTGGGCACCCCGCATCGCAACGGGCTTCTGGGGGGTCGTGAAGTCGTCAAATGACCAGTTGCTCCCATGCTTGCTCGTTCTGTCAGGAGCAGGCTTGGGCGTGGGTACCTCTTGCGCCTCGGAGCCATCATCAAACTCAAAATGCTGATATTTCTTAGGGTCAGGGCGCACAACACGTTCTGACGGCTTGCGCTCGTGGGTCTGGGCAGACGTGTCATCCTCGTCGGTATCAAAGAGGCGCATCGGCTGGAAATGCTTCCCAGCACCAATCTTGGGCGCAATGGCTTTGCTCGGCGACTGGGAGCGCTCCCGGCCGCTGCTGGGAGAGGTGGGGTCTTCGACGGGCTCGTCGCCCAGGATCTCGGTGAAGGACCGCTGGCGGGGTCGCCTGCCTGCGTAAGGCGAGATGACAGCCGCAGGATTATTCTCCAGCTCCTCGCGTGGGGCGAACAAGTCGAGTGACGCGTGCGGATCGCGCATAGCGTTGGTGCTACCGCGCGAGCGGGTCGACGGCGCCTCGGCGGCGGCAGCCGCTGCAACGCCGTCTCCTTTGGCGCATTTTGCGATGAGGCTTATCTGCTCTTTGCTGTCGCGGATCGGCCAATTCGCGCCGGACCTGCCAATGACCTCAATCTGCTTCAGAAGCGAGCCCTGATCCCAGCTCTGGCGAATTTGTATGATCTTGCCGTCGCCATTGAACGTGATGATGTGGGTCTGCGAGGCGAGGCGTGTTAGCAAGAATGGCAGCCTGGCCAAAACGCACCCATAACTATTTTCGGTTCATTTTTTTTTCCCTACTGTACTTACAACGGCGAGGTGGACAATACGATCGGCAAGAAAATTGTCATCCATTCCAGGAAGATATGGGCCGCCGCTGCTGATAAACTCTAGAGTCGTGTCGACTTCGAGCGCAAGAGCTTGCTGGCTCTCAATGGCGAAAAGGGCATCCTGCTTGACCTTCTTGATCTTGTTGCGTACAGAGGCCAAATGCTTGATGATGTCGGTCGCGCCCGTGAAGCTCGTCGTGGTCGTGACGTAGTGCAGCGACGCAGTATCGGCGAGCGCCGACGAGTTCGGCGACGCAAGGAACTGCTTGTAAGCAGCTTGCAGCGCCATGATGGTGGACGTTCTCGTGCGGGAAGTCTTCTAAACGGATTCGGGTCCAAGCCAAAACGAAGGAGGCACTTGTTTTCCTGGAGGATTGAAGAAAAGAACTTTGGGGGGAGAACGTCGCGAAGAAGGCAAGAAGAACAGAGCGAAAACGAGAGCGGGTCCCTGGTTACAGCGGCCGGGATGAAGGGTTGAATGGATGCACGGGGAAGGGGTAAACACGATGCATCTCTTCCCTGGCTTGGCAGGTCCAGAAGGCCGGTTGTGGTTGCACTTGCCGTGTTTACATGCAGCCACTGCAGAATTCACTAGTGCCTCCTTGAACAAAACATTGACACGCTACATCCAAGTCGCTTTATTTACTACCCTGATAGTGTAAACATACAAAATACATAGACAGGCAGCAGTGCTCATATAAGTTGTTGGCAACCAAATGGTACTAATCATTGAGACGCTTTTATCATACTAAAGACAGCACTGCCATGGCAACTTGCGTCCGCATCCGAATTCGGAACTCTCCGTACGTACCTGGGTACCTGAAGATTGAGTTCGAGTAAGACGTCACTGCCTAGGGCCCCGGCTGCATTCTACAAACACGCAAGGGACTAGGGTTTAGTATTCAGTTCTGTAGGTATTCTTGTCGCCGGTCTTTGCGTCGTCCTATTTGAGCTCGAAGGCTGCGAAACCAAGGGAGGAAAACGAAAGACGAAGCCAAAAAGTCCAAATGCTCAAGAATCGAAAGCAGGTACATACAGCATCAGCGCAATGCAAGCTGGCGGGTCCGTGACTGTTCCTGCTTCCACTTTGGTGGGGCTATTTGCATTGCGGATCAACGCCCCGCAAACCGTTCTGTTTCAGGATCAGCCACCAATCCATACATGCCGCCGTCCGCCGTCGACCGCAAAAGAACAGGGTCTGCCACACCAACCCCTGCAATACCTTGTCCTAGTGAAGTTCGGTGGCCTTGGCCTCTTGGCCACAAGCAAACTGCCTGGACCTAATCCGTACACTCACGAAGCTTCGAATACCACTCCGATATACCTACAATACAGACGCCGTGTGCTTGAAGAGAATTGGAACAAGCAGGCCATGAGCAACTGAGTAAGAAGAGACCGCGACCAATGAGAAATTGACCACTCTGTCTGGGAAACCTGTCCGATGCACGTTAGCATTGATGGTCAAAAAACTCCGTCGCCTGCTCGGGAAAGGGGCAGCCGGGATATATTGCTGAACATGCGGCTCTAAGTAGTCCTCCATGACCAAGCTTGGAAGCTGACCCAAGCCATGTCTTGCATTACCCAGTTTGGCTGGCGGATCGCCTGAACCACGCAGACGGAACGGCAGATGCGACCATACTCCGTGCCCAAAACGACACGGGCACTACTGGCCAAACAAGGTTGGGAACAACATACCAATCGGCCGGAGAAAACCTTTGTTTCAGGTAGGCAAGCAGCATGGTATTGATTAACGTGTGTCTCGTTTCGCCTCGAGGCCAGTCGTAATATCAACGTCTGTCAAGCGCACCGCACTGTGGTAAGGCGGCAGGGCGGCGTCAACGATGCCGTCAAGGCCTTCGAGGGCTCGAAGCTCAGTTTGCGTCATCCGGCCGCCTTGTTCATCTCTCCTGCATCAGATATAATCTGACGCATTCGCTTTCGTGTCTCCTTGTTATTTTACGGCCGTCAGGGCGTTCCCAGGTCTACTCTATATCCTCTTATTGCATGTCAACCAACGCTGCTTCTCACTCATCTCTTGCTCGTCGGGGGGACACGCTGAACCCATCTGCTTGACAAAACCCAACGCGTCGCAACCTATAGTATATTTGGGGAACGCTTCTGTCAACCAGGATGCTGATTAAACCACCCGCACCATTCACAACTCCGTGCCGCAAGCCTCACCTTCATACCCGCAAAAACCACGACACATACAACGGCATTCTCCATATCCCCCAGGCCACACACGTACAAATTACCACCAACACCACAACTCCTAATACAACAAACACCGCCACCGTCGCCACCACGGAGGCCAACATCCAATGGCTTGTCAACTCCCGAACGACCGGCGCGGCAAACCCACGCGCCGCTACCGCCCCCACGTATATCGTCACCCTCTCCTACCCGCACAACCGCGCCTGCGAGCTCCGCCGCTCCGCCGACGATCTTCTCGCTCTGAGGCGGGCGCTCGTCTCCGCCATGTGCCGCCTCCAGCAGAAGCGGGAGGGCAAGAGCAGGAACAACAACAACAACAACAACAACAGCAGCAGCAGCAGCAGCAGCAGCAGAGTTGACGGGAAGAATGCAGGGAATAGTAATGGTAGTAGAACTGGTATAGTGGTTCCGGCGGCGACGCAACGATGCGCTTGTTCATGTTCCTGCTGCTGCTGTCCCTGTGACTGGCTGCGCCCGGACGTGCGCTTGGCGAGGGAGGTTAATGAGCTGCTTGAGAAAGCGCTCAAGATGATTGCCGATGGGAAGGGAGTTGTTGCTATGAGGCTGGCAGTGGAGCGGTTTCTGAGGAGGAGAATCGGGGATTGTGGTGGCGGGTGAGGATATGGTGTAACTGGGCCTTGGGGGTTCGAGCTTTGGCTGCGACCGTCCATCTTCAGCACTGCTCGCCACTTACTCGAGGGAAACGGCAACATGCTCATCTTGTACCAACGACACAGGAGGTTAAGGTTATGGGGCGGGATACGGAGAGTGAGGGGCTCAAGGTACGGTGCAAATTAATTACGTATATAATGTTTAGTGATGGTCGATGTACCAAAACTGTTGGAACCGAAAGAGCACCTGGGTGATACCGAAGACCCAGAGCTGCAGACGAGTCATACAGGTCGATTGCGTAATACAAGTTGCATTATTTTTTTACAGAAATATCAGCCTTCCATAAATGGCCCGGAGGATCATCGACTATACAAGATCTTTTTCTTTTTCCAACCATCGGCGTCATCCCATCCTAACTGCCCACCCGGCTTTCTCCAACTGTTTTAGCACGACAATGATATTCTCCGTCAACGGCGGCAGACTCTCGCACACGCCAACAAAGTTCGCTCGCAGAATCTCCTGCGCGATCCCAGCACACGCACGTGGATCCTCAAAAAGGCACGGCTCCGGATTACCGCGTGAATCAGCAAGCCGTTGCTGCTGCTGCATCATCCCGTGAATAGCTGGCCTTCCCTGGCCGTATTCAACCCACGCCCTCACAGTAGGATCATGCAGCACATCCCCCGACTCGTCCTCCCCATCCAGATACACCAATCCACCAACCGTCACGACTTCCCCTCCCCTACCCCTTCCCGCGTCCTGCCCAACATGGCCATCATGACCAACCCCATTTCCCCTCCATTGCCTCAACGAAGAAGAATCATTCGAGGCGGGAGAAGAAATAGAGGACGCTCTGTCAACGACACTCCAGCCCCATACCCCCAAAACAGCGTGGCACACCGCGACGCCCCAGAAGTCCTGGAGGGCCCCTCTTGGAAACGCCCTCGCCGCCTTCAGCACCTGCGCCGCGTGCCATAAGGCCCGTCTGGCGTCCATCGAACCTGCCCAACGCTGCAGGGCTGGATAAACCCGGCGGGCTTGCTCCTCGCCCTCCTTTCCGGAAAAGAGCTGGAGATCTGGAAGCGGAGTGTGCAGGTTGAAGAGCAGAAAGTGGTAGAGAAGGAGAAGAGACGGTAACGAGTCTGGCGCTAGCGTGTTTTGCCGGGTTTTCTGAATTTGAAGGTGGTGATAGAACGATCTCAATCGTGTGGCTAGTTCGGCGCGGCGGGAGTCGAGAAGGTGGGAGCTTGTGTTCGTGTTTGTGGTGGTGGTGGTGGTGGTGGAGGTGGGGTAATAAACGGAAGCAAGCTGGCGATACTCCCAAATAAGAGACCACAAGGCGTGAAGATATATTGAGATTGCGAATCGCATGTCGAGGGGGGAGTTGTTGGTAGACAGGGAGCTTATATCGCGGAGGAGGTCTCCGAGGGAGAGCGTGCGGCTGCTGTTGGCACCAGACTCAAGGTACCGGGCCTTGAATTCCTCGGCATTCTGAGCGAACCACAGGTCCTTGGAGTAGGGGAGGGGAAGGGTCAATTCGGCGTACGACATGGAAGGGTTGTTAAGTTGCGTCATAGACACTTGGGCGTCTCGCAGATAAGCGTGGAAGACGAGTCTAAGAGGGTTAGAAACGCCTAGAGGCTCATGCACGGGTAGAAGTATAACGTACCTCTTCCAAGACTCGAGCTGATGCCATTTCCTCCATTTCTCTTCCAACTCCTCGCCTTCGTCGGACGGATGGATGACAATGTCCGGGTAGGCTGATCTTCCAAACCTTCCTCGATAGCGCATCATCTACGGAGATTAGCATAGCCCGGAGAGATAGACGCTTTTGCATCTTACCGTAATCGGTATCATCAAGTCTAGTTTTATGTTTAGTTAGCTGGATTTCAAAATGGACGTCCATAGGGACTCTTACGACACTCGGCAATTTCCATTTTCCGCCTATTGCCGCTCCAGAGCCCGACATCCTGGAGCAGTACCACGGCCTGAACTTTGCTTATCTCGGTGATGGACCTATTATTTTCCTCAAACTGGACGATGGTTAGGAACCACCAGGTTGTTTTCAGCCTGGCTTACAACTTACCCTCTCTGGGATCGCAACGCCTGTTCAACTTAGTAAGAGAAAATAAATTATAGATGAATTGAGAGAACTCACGTATCGCCTCTTGCAGCGCGAGTCCAAACCGGCGGAAAGCGGGCACAGCGGTAAGAATGGCACCAGCAGCAGCGGCAACTGCGAGCCACTCGGGCCACTGGTTATTGAGCGAGAAGGACCCGTAGTGGACCCACGACGAAACCTGGCACATATGAGCAGCCAAAAACATATTGATCCACGAGTCAATCGTATCGGTTGCCGGGAAGGAGGATGCCACGCGGCTCGCCATGCTGCTCTCGCGACAGGTGCTCAGGACGATGGCGAGAATCTTGTCCCTACACGAGGGGCGAAGTGGCTCCTTGGCCACACGATTTATTGCCGTTCGGTTCTCATGGGTCCTGGAGCTGCTGGCATCATATGAGGGCAGGGGTAGGTTCGGCTGCTCCGTGAAGCGGTTGTCCGTGTTTCCAGGCGTCCATCTCCACGGAGACTCGATCCAGATTTTGGATAAGGTCGAGCGCATCTTGGTCATACCGACCGGGTCCTCTGGATTGGTCGTCTGTGCTGCGACATCCGGGGTTGGGTCGGGGATCCAATGATTAAGTATGCTGAAATCAAATTCGTTGAAATCGAGGTTCACGTCGTCATAGAAATCCAACATCGGCCCTTGGGCTTCCGACGTTTTTGCGAGGTTACCCAGAGTCTGGTCATACAAGACGTCGCGCAGAAAATCCGGGAACTGGGCCCTCACTTCCTCCTGTCCTGCATATTGCATATCGCCGCCGGGATGGGAGGGGAACTCGCTCATTTTGGTCTGAGATGACGGGCCAGAAAGGACTTCAGCGTTCTGGAAGCCGGCGTTCCTGTTGTATGCGCCGTAGACTGGGGTACAGATACCGGTTTTGCTGTCGTCAGGACTCGTGGGCTGAACGTATGAAAACGGAGTTGAGCCGCCTATAGGGGCCTGATCCAATGGCTGCCCAACGCTAGACGAGACAGAGCAGGACGATTCAGGGGTGGACTCGATGTGCCCCACGCGGTTCGCAGGGAGATGTGCCATGTACCCAGCTGCGTCTTCTGAGACGGCGGTTTCGCAGGCCATCCCGCGGTTCTTGCAGCGCGTACATCTGAGCCGGTCAGCGAGACGTCTTCATTCTGGTGTTATGGTCGACATGATGAGAATTTTGACTTGCGGTTTGACTTCTTCACACTTCACCCTGGCCTTGGCGCAGGCGGTACAAGCCTGGCCAACCCGGCTTGCGGAAGGGTCCGAGTTGAAGCGTCTGCGTTTGCTACCATTGCCATCCTGATGGTTGGCTCGGTGGCGCTTGAGGAGGTCGGCTCGGGCGAATGCCTTCGAACACACCTGCACTGGTGTTAGTCGGGGGAGAATGTTGTAACAACGGTGGAGAGTGACCCACATCACAGGTGAAGCGCTTTCCAAGCGTATGCGATGCAATATGTCGCTGCACTCTGTTAACACCAAATCAAACAATGTCTGATCAGTATGAAGGTTTGCTCACCTGAAGATGCTCCGGACGAGAGTAGCGGCCTGGGTAAATGGTCAGCAGGGCTCTTGGTGAAGAAAAAAAAAATTATAAAAAATAAGAATATCGGGGAAACCTACGAAGACAGTCGGCGCATTGGTAAAGTGGTTGCGTGCGGTTGTGATTCCTGGGCGGGTTGCGAGCAACCTGGTTCTGCTCCGGCACGGGCCGGGTCAGGGAAGGGGCCGGGGAAGTCGAGGCCGAGGTTGAGGCCGGGCCGGAGTTGACAGCGAGAGGAGTGTGGGGCCCACTCGGGAGAAGGGGATTGGCGGCGCCCTGCGAGGTTTGCAATGCCGGTTTCTGCGGCTGCGAGGAGGGGTCTGGATGGATAAGGTACCCGATGGGACTGGCCATGGCGGTGGCCAGTCGAGGGCGCCCAGCAGCTCCTCGATTGTGTGTACACTACACACCAGTGATGGTGGTTGTCGGTGGCTGCCGAGCAATGGCGGCAGGGCAGTGCAGTGCTTTCGGCACCTGCGCCCTTGGATCCTTTGAATGCGTGGCAAGCTGCGCACTCGGTTTTGGACCCAGCAAGTCAACGGCGGGGACGTAACACCGAAGGTCTTGGCTCCGGTGCAGCCAGCTTGTGCCCTAGATACCAAATTCTTGAAAATTTGTCGCCACGAAGTAATGGTTTAGGGACTTGAATGGAGGGATTGAGAAGATTAAACTGACTCGACTCGTGGCTGCCCGTAGGGACTACTAACTGCGGTAGGTAGGGTCCGGGCCTCGCCTTCCAAACAGATCCCTGGCACTAATTCGTTGTACGTTAAACCCAAACCCCGCCCTATCAGTAGGAGCACCCTGATGGCTTGCGCAATCAAGCACCCAACCCTCCATCTGCGGCGGCTTGGCGTTCCCTCATGCGACGCTGTGTTGTGCTGACCCCTGAGCAGTCTCGGCCCCACTAAAAAAACGGTGTTTGGTTTCTGCCTGTGGATCCGATCAACCAACTTGACTAGGACAACCCCACGACATTACAAACCATCAAAGCAAGTACAAGCAACAACCAAGCAATCGCCGACGCATCCACCAACGCCAGCACCATGCTTCGACGGTGCCATGGCAGCGGCTCCCTGACCAAGCTCGGGTCGGGGATCGTCAATCTCCCGCTGCGAATCCTGTCGATCCCGGCCGCGCGCGCACTGCTTGTGTGCGCCTTCCTTTGGCTGCTTGGCTTTACCTACGGCCGCCTTTTCCTCTGGCGCGATCCGCACAGTGCCTACTTCCGCTCCGATGGCGTATACGACCTCGATTACTCGGCTGCCCGCCAGGCCGAAGCCCGCGCTTTCATCGACGAGGTCACCGCTGAGGTGGCCGCCGCCGCCGCGGCACAGACCGATCCCAAAACTGACGGCAAGGGCAAGGGCAAGGGCAAGGGCAAAGGCGATGCAAAGACACCCCAGCCGCGACCCAAGGCCGGTCCCACCCCGGCTGTGTGCGCCGCCTTCGCGACCGTCCGGCGCGAGGGCGATATCGCCCGCCACTACCTCGCCGACGCCGTGGGCTCGATGCTGGCGGGCCTCGACCCGCGCGAGCGCGCTGCCATACACTTGAAGCTGCTCTTCGCCAACACGGATCCCGCCCAACACCCGGACTGGAAGGCCCCCTGGGTTGATGCCCTCGTCGATGATGCGTCCGGGTATCGGGGCCTGACGAAACTGGAGCGGGCGGGGTTGCGCAAGGCCGAGGAGGAGCGCGACCTGCAGCTCAAGGGCGTTTACGACTACCTGTACGTCGTCGAGCGCTGCCTCGAGGACACGGATACGCCCTTCATCGCCATCTTCGAGGACGACATCATCTTTTCTGGCGACTGGGCCGCGCGAACTCTGAGGGGGCTGCAGTACCTCGTGCGCGACTACAAGAAGCCCGAGGGAGACAAAGATTGGCTGTACATGCGCTTGTTCTACACCGAGACGCACCTAGGCTTCTCCGCCGAGCGCGACTGGTGGTACAACCACCTGCCACTGACGCTAGCCATAGCCGCGGGCAGCTCAGCCGTGCTTCTCGTGCTTCTGCGGCTCCTGGGCTGCGGGGCCCGGCTGCGGCTCGACTGGGCCACCATCGCTGTGGTGTCGCTGCTCGTCGCCCCCGGCTTCACTGCTCTGGCCTTCATGGCCGGCAAGCATAACCTCCCGCTACCGGGCTATAGCCTCCACCATAACGTTCCCTTTGGCCCGCCTGACTCTGCGCTCGCGGCCGGCGTCTCGCCCATGGATAAGAACGCCTGCTGCACCCAGGCCCTCGTCTTCCACCGGGGCGCGCTGCCGGGCCTGATCAAGAACCTGAGGAAGCGAGAGCGGGGCCAGACGGACAGCATGATCGAGGAGTACTGCGACGCAACGGGCTTCAAGAGATTCGCGCTGCGCGAGCAGGCCGTCCAGCATGTCGGCTTGGTCAGCAGCCGGGGCATGAGACAAGTGGATGCGCAAAGCGTGTGGGCCTTCTGGTTCGAGGCGTACAAGCCCAACGCCGTGGAGAAATCCCATCGCCAGGTGGTTGAGGAGGTAGATTGGGCTATGTTCGATAAGCTGGCCGCTGGTGGCTAGTTTTTTACATGTACACAAGCTGCGTTTTGGCGTGCATTCTTACTTTTTTATTTCTCTAGGGGGGAATATCTCAACGCTTCTTTCCATCTCTCTACCGGTTGGATTTTGGATCGACGCTTGTTCGTACAAGTAGTTCGTTCTCGTTCCAATGTCATCCATACAACTCAGAGAACAACAGCCAACGCCACCCGACGAGTGGTACGTGTCATTCCAGACACTGCCACCTTGGCTCTGATATGTCAGATGCTAACAGATGCTAACCTGCAGCAAAGGACTACTATCGCGATGTCGCTTTCTTGCGCGTATGGCGTTTATTAGCTTCAACCAACAAGATACTCGTGTGTGGTCATCTAAGCGAGCACGAAAAGCGAGCATGGAAAGCAACCCGCATCAGCCTCTTTATTTTCGGAAATTGCTCCTCTGCCGCGCCTCAGTACGGCATACATATCGTCTATTTGGACGCGCCTTTTGAGTCTTATATGGCTTCGGATCGATGGCACCGCCCTGGCTATAGTCCATTCTGTTGGATTCGCCTTTTCAACGATTATCATCCTCCGATAACACGACCTCTTCACTCGCAAGGTCTTAGAATGATGACTCTGATTCCTGGGCGCGTCTCCAACCAACCTTCCAGAACGGATCTCGGATTCCAGTTTGAGACAATCCGGTGGTTTTTTTTTTTACACAGTACCAGATTCAATCCTTTCGCAGAAGCTTACTGTGTAAGCATATCTGTGCCAGGGCACTGGGGTAGGGATGCCATTTAAGGCAGATCCTTGAGGCGGGCAGGAGCCGATCGTCATAACTGACAAGTTCAACCGAGCTCCCCCTGCCGCTGACGCGAAACTTCATCCTGGACACGGTCCACAGCCAAGTCAGCGGCATGAGCCGCCCGGTTGTCGCGGACAAATTGAGAGGAGCTCAGCAATCCACATATCGCCATCTTGAATAACCATAGCCAAGACCGCTATGATGGCATTTCTAGATTTATTTGGTAGTTAACCGTTGCACCTCATTAGAAATGGCAGGAAGGAACTGAGCAACGAAGCCTCTGGTGATTTTGGTGTCAATTTTGAAACAACGCGAGTTGAGATACCTGCGAAATACCAAAACATGCTGATTGGCTTATCTATTCTCACCTCGTCAAGCGAATTCAATTTCGAGCAATACAACATGCGCACCTTGTGGAGATTCTAGCGGATCAAGCTTATGGCTCGTTCAGCCCTGCGACGTTTCTTTGAACCGTAACTTATTACAGAAATTTCTGGAGTCCATGGTTCTGCACACGCCATATGGACTCGCTAAGCACAATGACGCCTCACGTCGGGCAGTCAAAGAGATAATTATGCCTACAAAGTACTAAATTCCGCTTCGTTTCGTCTACCCCTCCATACTCCTAAAGCCTTAGCTATGGTGTCCCGGCATTTCCTTTGAATGCTGAAACCTGAAGGCGCGCCACCCTGCAGTGTGAAGAGGCCCCCTAGTGTGTGTGTGTGTGTGTACATATTAGTGAACAAGGCATCGGGAGTACATATCAAAATACGCCTCATGGGACGACAGTAAGAAATTGAGCAGGCAACTGCGAGTGGTCATCGACAGACCCGCCCATAAGCACCGTCGAGGGATTGAGTATTATTCGGTAACAGTTTCCAGAACTGCTCCGTATCTGTACAGTTAATCCTATGGTTGGCTGGTTCCCTGAAAGTTTACGCTTTGGCTCGGCTGACCAGCGGCCGCCTGGTCTTCCTTGACGTTCTTGTCCAACTTCTTTAGCTTCTCAGCCAGTTTGTCGGCAGTGTCCTTGCCCTGGGCAGCCTCGATCTCCAGCGCCATCACCTGCAACTGCAGCTTCAGGACCTTGTTCTTAATCTTGCCGTTCTGCAGCGCCTGGCCCTCGGGTGTGTCTTTGCCCCCGGCAGCCTCAATGGCATCGTTGAAACCCCCGGCTTCAGTCTCTGCCGCCTCGGCCGTCTCGCGTGCCGCCTTGAGGATCTCGAGATCCTCCTCAGAGACGGAGGCATAATCGGATGGGTCGATCTAACTGTTGTGAGTAGGGAACCAAGGATGTGTGCGGTAGAGAAGATACGTACGGGGAACTTGGCGTTCACCTCGTCAAGGGCGTTGCCGGCTACGCCATCCGAGACTTGGAATTGCGAATAGTCCTGAACTGAAAGAACCCCTCGCTTGACCTTGCGGTCTACGTTGGCGGTCGGAAGCGCGAGGGAGGAGGCGAGGAGAGAGAAGAGAACTGTTGCTTTGAGATACATGTTGACGGTGTCGAATGGAGGTCAAGTCGACTATTATACACACTCTGGAATCGCAAGTGATTTTTGGAAGTGAAGAATAACAGCACAGCTGTTGGGACTGAAAAGAAGAGAAGGAAGAGACAAACACCGAGGAGATGATATAGCTGATGAAGAGTGAGACGAGGGGAATCTTCGACTGGTCACAAAGCCACCGCTTATAACTGCATCGAGGCTTCGAAGGAGTTGTTTCTCTAGCAATAGTCAGGAGCCTCAAGTGGGCGGTTTCTCTGGGCTTGAGTGGGACTTCCAGGGTCGCTAACTCCTTGCTCAGACGGTACTCGAGCAAACTGGCGCCTAGTGTTTACCGAAACACCAGTCCCGCACGAGAGCGAATCCAATGAGGATCTGGCGATCGCTTGAAACTTGCAAAGACGGAGTCGAGCGGGCCTAGCCGCCAAATTTTGCTTGGCCGAGAATAGATCGCGATACCGAAGCGCGGTTTGGAGCGTGTCGCAGCGGGTAGCGGTTTGGATGCGATGTGCTTCACATCCCTGTTTTCGCCCCTGAAGGGTGTGAAAGCTCGCGCTTCAAAACCTCGAACACGGAGGAACCTCAAACGAATGACAACACCTGGCAATAGGGCAGTAGCGATGCACAGAAAATAGATGGATTGTGACAAACATGTAAGTGTGTTGGACACCGTAACTTGGCATTTCTATACGTTTGACTTGTCACGGTAGTCTCGGAAGGTCTAAATAAATGAGGAACTGCCGAACACACAGCTATACGCGAGCGAGCTTGACTCGCAACGTAATTCAATATCCACTGATGGACTTAGAGGAATCCTCGACGTATTCTTTTCTTTCCTTCCTTTTTTTCCTTTTTTCCTTTTTTTCTTTTTCTTCTTTTTCTTCTTTTTTTTTCTTTTCCGTGGATTCGAATCGCGGTAAAAGTTGGGATGGTGGATGGTGGATGGTGGGATGAAGTCGGCGCGGTCCGGTGAGGCTCAACTACCAGGTTAGCGTGCCTCGGGTGAGAACCGAGGTGAAGCTGTGGAAGGAAATCCCAGCCGGGTATGCACCCAATCAAAGCCCGCCTGAGCGCCTCAGGCTTGCCTGCAGCTGCAGCAGCACAGGGCCCAGCGTTTGGCGCTTGGGGCGAGTTCTTAGCACCGTGGTCTGCGCTTTCCTCGTCTGTTCTAGCGCTTGCGACCCCTGGGAATCAGCTGATTCTCCCCGCATTTCAACGGGCGGAATCCAACATTGAAAGCCGGGGGCGGGCCCGATGCTAACCCGACACGCCGTCACCGACCTACCGCGAGAGAGCCACTAAAAACCGGTTGGGAAAGCCGATGCCAGCCATCACCGACCGGATACGCAGGATGCCGTTACTCGACTTGTACAAGCAGGAGAATGTCCCGAGGCTGTGGAAAGCATGTAGCAAGGTTTTCTCACCAGCACAATCGATAAACCAAATACAATCAGTAGTGGCTCTTGATTCATGACCACCGAATATCCACGATGCCGTATGCGTCCTCTTTTCCGCCGCTTGACATCCCCGAGAAGGTTGATCTCTGGACACTCCTACTCGGTGACAGGCAGCGAGATTTCCCACCCACCAAGGATATCTTAACGTGCGCCGAAACCGGTCGCTCGTACAGCTGGGCCAACCTGCGCAGCGCTTCCATCGAGTTCGGCAGGGGATTGCAAGCCGTTTGGGAATGGAAGAAAGGTGATGTGCTGGCCTTTTACACGCCCAACTCGATTGATGTATGTGGAAGTCAAGATCCCACTCTCTGAGCATGATCATGATGTTGATACTTCCCTTTTTAGACTCCAGTCCTCACCCTCGGCGCACTTTGGGCTGGCGGCACTGTGTCCCCGGCCAACCCTCTCTACACAGTCGACGAGCTGGCCTTCCAGCTTCGTAATTCGGGCGCGAAAGGCCTCGTCACTCAGCTCGCAAACCTGGACACGGCCGTGGCAGCCGCTCAAAAGGCCAACCTCCCACTCGATCACATCATCCTTCTCGGTCCAGACCGCGATCCCAACGCCCGCACCCGTCACTTCACCAGTATCCTCCGCCATGGCTCCGAAGACCACAACGATAACGCCAAACCCACCGTTAACCCGCGCACCGACATCGCCTTCCTCGTATACAGCTCCGGAACTACAGGCCTGCCCAAGGGCGTCTGCCTGACCCACCGCAACATGGTGGCCAACATCCTGCAGGCGAGCTATGTAGAGGGCAGCCAGTGGCGGAGCCGCGGTGGGGTCGATGGCCGGGGGGACAAGCAACTGGGCGTGCTGCCCTTCTTTCACATCTACGGCTTGACGTGTGGCGTGCTCCTGTCGGTGTACGAAGGGTGGCAACTCGTGGTGCTGACGGCGGGGCCCCGCGGCTTCGACCTCGAGCGCGCCCTGCGCGCCGTCGAGCGCTACCGTGTTACCTTTGCCTACGTACCGCCCCCCGTCGTTCTTGCCCTTAGCAAGCACCCAGCCGTCGGCCGCTACGACCTGACCTCCCTTAAGGTGTTGCACTCGGGCGCCGCACCCTTGACCAGAGAGCTGACCGAGGCGGTGTGGAATCGCCTGCGTGTTCCTGTCAAGCAAGGGTTTGGCCTGTCCGAAACAAGCGCCGTCGTGTGCTGCCAGGTGGTGGACGAGTGGGCCAAGTTTATGGGTTCGGTTGGGAAGCTGATGCCCAACATGGAGGCTAAGATCGTGACGGAGGACGGGAGGGAGGTTGCAGAAGGAGAGGTACGCCTTTTCCGTTTTATCTCAGAATTTTACCTCTTACCTTTCGATGGGTTGCACTTGCTGACCCTGCTGGCAGGCTGGAGAGTTGTGGCTGAAAGGACCCAATGTCTTTCCCGGCTATTTCAAGAACCCGGAACGCACCAAGGAGGCCTTCTCAGCGGACGGCTTCTTCAAGACGGGAGACGTCTTTAGGCGAGACAAACATGGAAACTTTTACTGCGTAGATCGGCTCAAAGAGCTCATCAAGTATAGTAAGTCAACACTGCGCTTCTTCGACGCTCCCGTGTCACTTACCGTCTTGTCTAGATGGCTTCCCCGTACCACCGGCCGAACTAGAAGGGGTGCTGATCGGTCACCAAGAAGTGGCCGATGCATGTGTTATTGGTATCGAAGACACTGCCAAAGCAACCGAGGTGCCCCGGGCGTATGTGGTGTTGCGAGGCGGCGTAGAAGCCAGCGAGGCCAAGGCACAGGAGCTTGTGGACTGGGTGGCAAGCCAAGTCGCCCCTCACAAAAAGCTTCGCGGTGGCATACGGTTCGTCGACCAAGTGCCCAAGTCGCCCAGCGGCAAGGTGCTCAGGAGGGTAATGCGTGAGCAGGCAAAGAAAGAGCAGAGGGTGTCGGGTGCGAAACTATGACACGCCCAACCTTCTCCTCGACCAGTACTCGAAATTCTGGATGGGTTAAGATACGGTCTATGATTGAACTTTATCTATCTTGTCAATAAATCCCAGATCGTACACGCAGCATCATATGATACAGACCTCCCATGGAGTGGTTAATACAAACTCCCCCTTTTCAATGTGTAGACCCTCCACCCAAGCCCTACCCCATCCTCTCCGCCTCTTCCATCAACTTCTCCACGCTAAACCGCGAGTCCCCCCTACCAAACCACTCCAAAAGCCGCCTCCTCTCTTCAGCCCGTTCCTTGCCCATCTCCCCGCCGACCCCGTCCCACCCGCCGTAGAACCTCTGCAAGCACATGACGAGCCACCGCGCGTCGTCCGCTTTCACCCCCCTGTCCTCCAGCACGGTCCCTTGCATCAGCACCACTCCGTCACCACCATCGCCGCCCTCGTTGCCGCGGTCCATCAGGTCCTTGTAGTGTGACACGGTCGTATGGGGCGCCGCAAACTCGCCGCGGGCCTTGTACTCGGCCAGTTGGGTGAAGAGCACGGTGGCGCTGCGCGTGGGCGGGTCCCAGGTCCACTGCAAAAAGTGCATCTCGGCGCCCTGCTCTGGGTGAGGGACGGGGAGAACGAACTGAGGGTTTTGGCGCGCCAAGGCCTCCATGGTCGCGAAGGTCGCCGCAGGCACAACGGCGCAGAGCGAGTTGGGCCGCGCCGCGTGGTGCAGCCGCCAGATGGCCGTCAGCTCGGCCACGGGGAGGGTCGAGGCCTTGGTCAAGTCGAGGATGGCCGAGAGCGGTTTCAGTCCCGTGGGGGAGGGTGATTGTTGTTTTTGTTGTTCTTGCTTTTGCTGGGCGATTGTCGGTGAGGCGGTGGCGGAGGAGGGTGATGACGAAGCAGCAGCTGCTGATGGTGGTGGCGGTGGTGGTGGTGGCGAAGGGGAAGCTTGTGTACTTGGTGTTGCGCCGCGCAAAGGGGCGGTGACGGCATCGGTCTCTTTGCGCAAATTCTTAATCTTGTCGGCGTAGGCAGCCTTCAGGGAGTCGATATTAGCGTGGCCCTCTTCGCGGGCTTTGCGATCGAGCTTCTCGCGGTACTTTTCGAGAATGTTGCGCGGTTGCTGCGTCGTCGCGAGAAAGCGCACGTCATGAACCTGGGCCCAGCGCCGCTGATTAGACGCACGTAGAGCCCTAGATTGGCAGCTGATGAGGTGCCGAAGCGCCGGCACCCGAGCGGCGGTCATTGTGTTCGAGGTGACGGGTGACGGTCTGGTTGCTTGAAGATGTTGAGTTGTGAGAGGGATGAGAAATCGGATAAGAAATTGATAACGAATTGAGGCTAACCCTAACCCTTGGCTCAGAACTTGATCGCGAAGACCCCGAATTCAAAATGCGGGGAACCTTGACGATTGGTTTTCCAGCAAGGGCAAATGCCGAAGGGATCCCTTGTGTCTTCAGCATGAAGTTGACGATCCCTTGAACGTTTTTGGGGTTACACGGCGTCACGGCTAACTCCTTGCACACGAGGCCCTTCCCCCCCCTTTGGACACCTTATAACCCCTTCCTTTCCCGTCTACGCGTTTCTCTCATTTTAGACCGTTTAAATCGAACATTTTCGTTGCTCTCTTCAAGTGAATTTCCATTACCGCCGACTCTGTTCTACAACCCGTCCGATGTACACAACAAGGAAACGCTAAGGAAGCCATGGAATACAGCGGCACCGATCGACCGCAACCTACCCGCTCTAGTGCGGCGAGGCAGTCCGTGAAGGACCCGTTGACCAGTTAGGAAATTAGACCCAACTCCTCGGCCAACATTGATTATCCTCGGCTTCTCCCACTCTATGTTGAACCCACCACCCCCCATGAACTCCACCCGTAAAAATCACCCAAATTTGTGGGAGCGCTTTCCTTCAGTTTCCTCAAACGGCCACCGCAGTCGTTTCATCCCGCAACTTAGGCGTTGAGGGGCTTGAACACCCACATCTCGGTGTTCTCGGGGAAGGGCACGCCCAGCTCAAAGAGCTTGGTGACGACGGCCGCGAAGTCCTTGAAGAACAGGTCGTTGTCGGCAGCGTACTTCTGGACCCACTCCTTGAACTTCTTATCCTGAACGAGCGCCATGTCGGCCGGCAGCATCATCAGCGACTTGGTCTTCTTGTCCTCGTACTGTTTCTTGCGTTAGCAGCGGCATTCCAAAACGATTTCCGCAAGATCTGTCAGGCTAACTCACCTGCTTAGGACCGTTCCACTTCTTCCACTGCCACTTCTCGTCAAGCAGGAGCTTGTAGTAGTCGTTGGTCAAGACAGTGGGGGAGAAGGTCCACGGGCCAGAGTAGCCGGAACGGTCGCTGTGGCAGCGGCCGAGGGCGTGGGCGCCAGCGAGGGCAACAATCTCCTGATCGTTGAAGCCCATGCGGTAGAAGATGTTGCGCAGGTGATCTTGAGCCTGGGCAGCATCAGGAAGGCGACCGTCGGGAGTGCAAGCGGCGACATCCTTGTCCTGGCGGCCAGCGCGGTAGGGGATCTGGGGGCCCATCATCTCTTGGATGGCGCAGACGCCAGCAAGGATCCAGAGGTCAGAGTAGGTGATCCAAGGGAACTTCTCTGTGAATGTTGTCAGTTATCGGAAACTTTCGGACGCGTGGTCGTTGGGGGGCTTACGCTTCACAGGCTCGAGGAAGTCACGCGCGGCCTTCAGACCGGCGTTGGCACCGTGGTCGCTCTCCGGAGCGAATCGCATGGTGGCGCCGTTGCTGCCGCCGGTACCAGTCTCCTTATCATAGGTGCCGCTGGCGTGCCAGGCGAGGCGGAGCAGCACGGGGCCGTAGCTGCCATCGTCATACTCATCGTTTTCGTCGAGGCGCCTTGCAATCTCGTTGTAAACGGCCTGGAAATCCTCGAATTTGGGCTTGAAAACCTGGGGAGTGGCTGAGCCCTGGTTGTTCGCGAAGTACCAGCCACCAGCACCGGCAGCGGCGGCGGCACCGGCAACCCAGAGCCACGTTGACGAGCTCCCCTTCGCACCGGGCTCCGACGAGTAGAATCGACGCCCGCCCTGACGGAACGCCAGCCGGGGAGCGGCAGTGAAAGCGGGCCGGGCCGAGGTGCGCAGGGCCCGGGTGAAGGTGCGAGTCGCGGTCGCCATCTGTGGTGTTACAGAACGCAATGTTAGAGCGGTTATGCTTCCAGTGTGCGTTTTGCAGAGCGTGCGGGAAGCTGATATGGCGCGATTGCTGATCGCTGATAAGGCGAGAAGTGATGTGAGGAAAATTAAAAAAAAAAAAGATGGGGTCTGCTTACCTTAAGGGCTGGGTATCTTTATTTAAGGAAGGTCCGGGAAACGGGCGGGAGCAAAATTCAAAGACAACTAGCCACCAGAAAAGGCGCGATATGGAGGGCGATGCGTAATCAAAAGAAAACGGATGTGGTCCGACGGGATGTTTTTCGGCTGTCGCGAAATAGCGAGTGGAATCGTATCGAAAAAAGATATAGGCAAATCCTGAGTGGTCAATTGCGAGCCCACATGGTGGGTCTTTTACAGTGTGAGACAACAGATCAAAGCATCGCGGTGCTCCGCGAAACCTCGACCCTTTTCGTGGCGGTCCGGCACGCCGAGCCAAGCGGACGGAGCCCACCGCGGCACGCCGAGATAGCAATGACGGAGCCGAGTGTTCTCCGAGGAGAACCGAGCCTCATGTTTCACAAGTACTTAGAGCCTCATTTTGTCCTCTTGGCTTACACTAGCAAGTGGGGCTAGTTCTGCCGAGAGCGAGCTACTACTGCAAATACACTAGATTGCTTGGGCCAGTGCATGTGAGAGTAAATTTCTGTAGGAGGCGAGGAAACTGAGTCAAACTTCTTCTTCCAAGTAGACAATTGATAAGGCCTGCCACTTGCTTGCTGGTATACTGTTCCCACATTGACTCCAACAGCAGTGTTCGTTGTACTGTTGGAATCGATGGGCGGTGGCAATATCGTCTCCAGTTAGAGATGTGTCAGCATGACCTGAGACGGACCGGCCAGGCCCGGAACCTCTTCCAGATAGGATCCACTCCGGATAGAGGCCGAGGCCGGTATCCAGACACGGCATGCCTCCAGGGTGCCTCGACCGAAGGCGGGCGCATCAGTAATCGCCCTGCGGCAGAGCTTCAAGGAGGCAGATACCCAACAGATGTCGGTACGATGGTTACCAGCAACTGTTCAGAATGGATGCTCAGATAGATACCATTGATTGCGGCAAGAACGGTTACATGATCCATATGCGACAGATTATATCTGAATCAGTAGGGGAATAAAAACAAGATGAAAGGGAAAAAACAAGCATCAAGCTCTCCTAACTATCATGACAACGCCCAAGTGCACACCTGCCCTTTAGCCCTTGCTTCATATTACTGACAAGGTAGAATTTCTCGCCGGTGCCGAACTCAGATACACTACTCCTCAGGCATGACACTCACCTTGTAAACGACGAAAGCCAAGCAGATCGGCGATGACTATTGTTCATAGCGGACTCGCCGCTTATACCATTACCTCGAACCAAAAAAAAAAGCCCTACTCGAAGCTAGCAGGTCCTTGAGCATTGGGATCCGGGTCCATATGCAACTGATAATAGTTGTAGAACCGTCTCTCCGCTCTGGTACGGGTTGCTTCATCGAGCCCTGGAAGTCCAGCAGTCTCTTTTGATTGCTTCGCCTTCGTGATGGGTGAGACCGATTGAGGTCTGCGTCATAAGTCAGTGTCGTTTCGCACAGGATTGTCAGAGTTTCATGACATACCCAAAGAGCTCTCGGTCAATAAGGAGGAATTCCTTCATGGCCTGCTTGCCTCCGCGCTGTTGCAGGTAATTCAGGTACACCTGGCCGAGTTCCTGCTTAATGCCTGGCGAAAGACGACTCCTAGATTTCATCTCGGCAAAAACATTTTTGACGCGCTCAGCATGCTGTGTTTCCAATTCTGCGTTGGTCGGTTGCTCCAACTCGAATTCGAGCCACTTTTGCCAGAAGTGGCGGCTATCGGCGTACCACTCCACGTTCTTCGCAAAGACTGTGCGCGCTTCATCGACCGAGCCCTTAACCTTCCACAACAGGAACGCCCATTCAGTAACCAGGGCGGCCTTCGTGAAGATGTCCACGACGGGAGAGTCGATCTGCGCCTTGTACACTTCAATCGCCGCATCCAGTCCGCTCTGTCGTCGCTGTAAATTGGCCCACGAGACTATCGCCTCGACACAATCTGGCAGTTTCATGAGAATGGCAGCGTGGGTGTCCCGGGCCACGTCGATCCGGCCACACATTTCTTCGAAATAGGCGAATTGAAGGCGCACGCCAGGTCTGCTGATGGGAACAAACAGCGTGACTGCGCGCAAGTAGATGTTGCGGACCTCTTCCTCCTTGTTGTCCTGTGCCGACATCCATCTCGCGTACCGAAGCCAGAACTCGTCGTAGAGGGCACATGTGACAAGGCACCTCTCGTACAGGCAAACGATCCGCTGATAGTTGCCCTCTGCTTCTTCAAAGTCGAGGTACTTCCGCCAGTTGACGAGCTGGGAGTGATCAAGCTCGGTAACGTGGAAATAGGGTCGCTTGATCTCAGCCTCGTACGTCCATCGCTTGCTCGTCTCCTCTTGAGTGCGCTGAAAGATGAGGTAAAATGATGCGTCTATCTTTGCCCGGATGTCACGCTCAATTTCCAGTTCCGGCTTTTGCACACCGAATTGTGTGGCCTCGGCTTCAACCTCGGCACGATACCGAGCTACCATATCGGCTGGGCCAAGTTCCTCGAGTGGTCGCGTATGGGCCAGCTGCCGAAAGCGCTCAAAATAGCGAGCATATTGATGCATCGGGATGTGAATAACGCGATTGAGAATGGCGAAAATCCTATCCTGTGCCTCCTGCCGCGTTTCGTATTCCAGGTACTTGTCCCAGAACGGATGGGAGAGGAAGTCCAAGCCGATATGTGAAGCCGCGCGCTCAAATAATCTGATGTGTGTGTTAGTAACGAACACATGCGGCGGGATGGAAACGGGGGCGGGTTTGGGAAGGGTGTGTAAATACAAGAGGGGACTTGTGTAAACGGTGCGATCCACCCAAGGAGGCTAGGCTACGTCTCCGGGAAACGTGTGAACGGGAAGTGAGCATTGAGGCCACAGCACACAGCATGTGATCTGCCGAGCACAGCAGAGCCTGGTTAGAATTGTGAGAGAAGAATCCCAGTAGGGGGTGGCAACCGCCTTTGGTATCTCTCACCATGTCCCGTACGGATGTATGCTTGGAGTCATTCTCTTGGTTCGATGGGCGGCGCGGGCCGGCCTCGCAGGTTTGCTGCGGTGAGGAGGTTATGGGGTAGGGAATGAAACGGTCCGCCTATACTTACTCTCTCACAAGGTGGGGAGTGTGAGTGGTCTCCATCTTGAAGGAACAATACTCAGTCCAAAGATCGACAGAGTTGGTGATGCTGGCGCAGCCTCTCTCGTACACCTAGCAACCACATTAGCCTTAATGTTATGGTGCAAAGGAGGAAGCGAATTGGCCATACCATTTCGGCCGACTCCGGACCTGAGATGTTGAATTCTAAATCGGCATACTTTTTCCAGTAGCCGAAGAGAAGAGGGAACTTGAGGAGAAAGCGATCGTAGGAATCGCGGAGTGTCGCCAAAGCCTGCGGGCTCGAGTTGCGATTGAGACCACCCTCGAGGCCCTCGCAAGCGCGAATCAATTTCTCCCAGTTCTCGAAGTTGTCAGGATCCGCTTCCTGTCGCAAAACAGAGTCAGTAATTTGCGTGATGGACCTTCAACCGAGCGACTTACGACATCAGCATTGAGGCGCTTAATCTCGGCATTTTCCTCGTCGGTTCCCCCAAAGTTCGTGAAGTCGCCCATATCGCGAGTTAAGGTTCGGTAAGGCTGCGCGCCGGTCTGTCTCAGTTTCCAATTACAAACAAACGGCGCTGAGGCTAGGAGATAAAAAAGTCTCGTGTCGTTACAAAACGTCGTTGTCAGGCTGACCTAGACTTAAGAATGATCGATTGCCAAGCGGTGCAAGCGAGAGAATCGAGAGGCTGGAGGTTGAAGTCAATGCAAAAAAGCGGCTGCAGACGAAGGACCGACCCACTTATGATGCGCGCTGGCCAGTTTCCACGGACTCGAGGTTCGCAGCAGATGGGGATTTTCCGCTTTGGAAAGCTTTGGCTGCCATGTCAGCCACCGCAAGCTAAAGTGGAGCGTGTTACATAATCAATCGCACATTTAACCCGCGTTTGAGGACGGTTTCTCGGTTTTCTTCTTTTTTTTCTGTTTTCCAGGCTAATGATGATTGAATCAATAAACAAACATGATAGGAAGAGGCTGATTTCTCCGGAGACGGAGAGCATGATCTCACCATTGATTACATATCTGAAGCCACACCAATTTTGAGTTCTGCTACCATATATTTCTTCAAATCTGTTCCTCGAGGTGTCCCAACTTCTGGGATCGATTCGTGATGCGGTGCTTCGTTGCACACACAGTACAGCCAAGAGTCGCTTGCTCCGATATATTTCTCGGGATTCTAGTTCAGGTTTACCGTAGTCTTCGTGACGAGATGTCAAGCACCACTTGACGGGTCACGTTGAAATCCTGGTTTCTGCTTCTGGTTTACTGTTCCTTCAGTCTGCTATTGTAGGAAGAAGGAATAGATTCACTTTTTGTTCATGTTTCCCATGCACGCTACCAAAACTTTGTTGAAGCAAAGCACTTCTATTATCCGTACGGATATGTTCAGTGTTTGACGGTTTCAAACGAGGCTGTCCACAACTGAATTCCCGCCATTATTGCTTCGAGTATATATACACGACTCAGCCTTCTGGAAGACAGAGTAGAGTACCTCCCACGGCTGGCTTCAAAAGTGGTCATATGCCCCGCATTTTTATAGTGTAGCGGACCAGCTACGGGCTGCAGTGTCGGAAGCAGCCCCACGTTCATCGTAGCCTGAGCAGGGGTTCGTTGGGCGGCTGCACGAGCATGCAGCTGAAAGCGCCCAGCCAGGGCGGCACATCAGGCCGCCGCTAACCTCGACACCGTTTTGGCAAGCAGTGCCCCTCAACTCCATCGCAAATCGGCATTGAGGTTCCCCGGACATCGAATAAACAACCTCGGGGAAAACGGCCGTCGAGGTCTTTTCGAGCCTTTGCACCTAGATTGGCGAGGCCTCGGAATGGAATAAACCCGCCATGACCTCCCCCCTGGGTTTCTCAAGTTGTTCCCAACCCATCATCCTCGCGATCCTCGTACCTCTTTACCACTAAGAGCGAGCCATGGAGTACGGCACGCCCTCGGCGGCACTATGGCCTGGCCAACCGCCATCTCCCGAGAAATCCAGCCAGATTCTCATCCGCGAATACCCTCATCGAGCTATTGCAATCGCATCAAATTCGCATGCCTTGATCCTGCGACACAGCGCAACAACAGGCGAAGCTATCGGCAACGGGTTTCTTGGATCAGCGTCATCGGCCCGTCAGCGGTCAGCTACCTTCGACAGCAACGTTTCCAAATGCATGGTAGAATTCTCCTCGACCTCGGAAAAGCTACTTAACGACTATCGTCCGCTAACGCCGCGACCCATTTACGGGACCCTCGGGCTTATATCGATTGAGCGAGATGTATTCCTCTGCGTTATTACCCAGGCTTCGCGGGTTGCAACGCTCCGCCCTGGCGAAACGGTGGAAAGAATCGAGGCTGTGCAGTTCTTCTGCCTCAATTCGGCGGAATACGATGATGTCGCTTCGCTTGATCCCTACGACCTCGATTCGGACTCAGCATTAGGATACGGACAGGGGCTGGGCCGAAGGGAGACACCCATAGAACAACATCCTTGCCAGGAGTTACAGAAACTTCTCGGGAATGGGACCTTCTACTATAGTACCGACTTTGATGTTACAAACCGCATGCAGGACAGGTAGGGGAGCCATACAACTGAATCTGTGTCAAGACGCGCTGACAGAACATAGGCCGGCCGATGCTGCGGAATTCGATATAGATAATTTTGACAAGTCTTTCCTTTGGAACTCTTACATGATACAACCGCTTGTTTTATTTCGTTCTCGGCTACAGAAGCAGGAGCGGGAGGCGCTGGACGCTTCCCGAATATTGACTTCTGCGATCCGCGGTTTCTGCAGGAGCTGGGCCATACCGCAAAGCTCAGCACCACTGAGCGCTGCAAAAACGGGCCTGCCATCTTACCTTACCATCATATCGCGATTATCATGCCGGAGAGCCGGTACGAGGTTTAATTCCCGGGGAATCGACGACGACGGGAACGTGGCCAATTTTGTCGAGACAGAGACAACATATTGGAGCCCTTCCGGAGTGGTATTTTCATATGCTCAAGTGCGAGGCTCAGTGCCCGTCTTCTGGGAGCAGGCTGCCGGGTTGTTGCCAAACCAACAGAAAATTACCATAACTCGCTCTGCCGACGGAACTCAGCCAGCATTTGATAAGCACTTCGCGGAATTGGAACAAGCATATGGCGCCGTCCATGTTGTCAATCTTCTCAGCGCCACAAAACCCGGCGAGTACGAGCTGACCGCCCTCTACCGGCTCGGTGTTCAGAACTGCCCTCTTAGCCGTCCAGCGGGCAATCAGTCCAGGGACCATGCGTTGCTGAGGGAGACTGAGTATGATTTTCATGCCGAGACCAAGGGACCCCAAGGCTATGTGGCAGCTAACGAAATTCGTCGGTACATTGAGACCTCAGCCGACGGATTTGCGTACTATCTCGCCCAGGAGTCAGATAATGGAGGTCAGTCCAACGGGGGTTTAAATGGCCACAAAAAGGGCCGCTATGTCGTGGTCTTGCAGCAAGAAGGTGTTTTCAGGACGAACTGCCTTGATTGTCTAGACAGGACAAACCTCATTCAGACGATTATCTCGCAGATGGCTGTGGAATCTTTCCTCGGCCACAGAGGAGAGAGAGCGCCATCTGACTTCTGGTCCCGGCATGCTAACTTGTGGGCTGATAATGGCGACTCCCTGTCCAAGATCTATGCTGGCACCGGCGCGCTTAAGTCTTCCTTCACCCGCACCGGCAAGATGTCCCTTGCGGGAGCCATTGCTGATGTCCGAAAGTCGGCCACCCGACTTTACTACAATAATTTTGCTGACAAAGCGCGGCAAATTACCATTGATACCTTGCTTGGCAGGTTGGTTGGCCAGATGCCCGTCGTCCTCTTCGACCCGATCAGCGATTATGTGGCAGGCGAGCTGCAGCGGCGGAGCGTTGAATATTCCACAACCGAAAAAATTCACATGTAAGTACCAGCCACGCGAGGGTCTAACAGGTTAACAACTGCTAACCGTTTACCAGCCTCGTAGGAACCTTCAACCTGAACGGGCGAACTGATGGCATTAACGAAGATCTGTCTTGTTGGCTCTGGCCCCCCGAACTGGGCACTATTCAACCAGAGATTATTGCCATTGGGTTTCAGGAGATAGTGGAACTCAATCCCCAGCAAATCATGAATAGTGACCCCTCGAGGAAACAGTTGTGGGAACGAGCCATCAAGAGTACGTTGGACCGTCACTATAACAGGGAAGGGGATGAAAAGTACGTCCTGCTGCGAAGTGGGCAGCTTGTCGGCGCTGCCTTGTGCATCTTCGTGAAAGCTTCGGTCCTTCACAACATCAAGAACGTGGAGGGTAGCGTCAAGAAGACAGGAATGTCAGGCATGGCTGGCAACAAGGGAGCAGTTGCCATACGACTCGACTATGCTAACACTCCCATATGCTTTGTAACGGCACATTTGGCAGCCGGATTCGCCAACTATGAGGAAAGGAACAGGGACTATGCCACTATCGACCAGGGCCTCCGGTTTCAGAGGAACAGAGGGATAGCGGATCACGGTGAGGTCACTGGATAAAGCGAACCCAGTACTCCAGACTAACAGTCACCTAGACTCCGTCATTTGGTTCGGCGATTTCAACTATCGGGTTGGGCTTGGTTTAGAATCAGCCAAAGATGCAGTGAGAAGGCGTGATCTTGAGCGGCTTTTTGAGAATGATCAGTTGAACCTGCAGATGGTGGCCGGACTAGCGTTCCGCTTTTACTCCGAGGCTCGGATCGCCTTCATGCCAACCTACAAATATGACATCGGCACCGATGAGTTTGATAGCTCGTAAGTGTCACCTGACGGCTGGAAGCGAAGAGGTGCTGACAACAGATAAAGCGAGAAAGCGCGTATTCCGGCCTGGACAGACCGCATCCTCAGGAAGGGATCGAACCTCCGCCAGCTGGCCTACAGTTCTGCACCTCTCCGTTTCTCCGATCACAGACCAGTTTACGCCGTTTTCGAGTGTACTGTCAACATAGTGAATGAGAAGCTGCGGGACAAGATCAGCCGGGAGGTCTATGAACGGCGAAAGGCTGAAGTCGGGGGTAATACGGCAAACCTGGCTGAAAATCAGTCGGACGACGAGGATCTGATCGGATACGATGCGATTGAGCCTGGGCTTCCCCCGGCAAGTTCCGATCGTCAAAAATGGTGGCTAGACAATGGGAAGATGGCAAAGTCTTCCATCAGCCTGCCCAAGCCCGACAACCCCGCGTCACAAATCATTTTGAACCCGAAGCGGCCGACCAACCCTTATGCTCCAACGGATGAGCCAGACTGGGTCAGCGTTCCTAGGTCTGAGTCTAGGTTGTCATCGTTCTCTAGCATGTCAACTTCCCCATATGAGCACGTCAACCATTCCACACTGCTGTCATCTTCAGCATCAAGCTCAGGCCCAAGAAAGCTGCCACCGCCTTATGACCCGTCGGCCTTGTCTACAAAGGTAGGAAGAATGCAGATTGGTGAAGACAAGAAGAGTTTGCAAGGGGATGCCGCACCTCCGCCGCCGCCGCCACGACGACAAGCCAGCATGGGTGTTGGACCGGGAGTCAGTCCATCGGCTGCTTCCGCTCAGCAGAAGCGGAAGCCGGTCGGCAAGGCTACGCTAGCACCTCCTGTTGGACCAAAGCCGAGTGTATTGCAAGACCAGCCGGCAAAGCAGAAGGCTGCACCGCCAGTTGCGAAAAAGCCAGCCCATCTCGCCGCCCCAATTTCCCCGGCAAACAGCACATCGGCAAGCTTCACCTCGGACGCTACTGTGAGCGGTTTGGAAGGATCGGTAGTCGACCTTCCTCAACAGGCAACATCTAGCGCTAACAGCTCGATGTTCGAGTTGAGCCGCAGCTTTACCTCGTTATCAGCAAGGGATGGCAGCATAAACCGAGATACCACGTCGCTACAACCCCCTCGGCGGGCGAACACCAACGCGAGCGCCATGATGCCGAATAGAATGGCGGCTGCAGGGGGGATACCGCTTGTCGGCTTGGCCGGACCACAGAAGAGGAAGCCGCAGCTGCCAGCGAGGAAACCGACTGGCCCGGCCCCTATGACCTCGGTTCAGAAGCAGGCGCCACCTCCGCCCGCGCCGAGGAAGCCCCAGGCAGTTGATCTATTGGCGGATGACGGAGCGATAGAGATGAGTGGATGGGAGGCTTTGAGACCCTCTTCTTAGGATGAGCCTGAAGCTTCTTCGGTTCTTTCCTTAGGTTGACAGCGTTTTTGGCAGGATTTGGGTTCGACTAGAAGGCGCGCTGCCCTCATATGGGAAGGCGTCAAGTTGTCTGGGAGAAAGGCGTTGGGGTCCAAAATAGGGGAGTATAGATCGCAATTGGTTTTACACTAGGAAGGGATGCAAATGCTGAGCTTGGCTTTTGGATAGTCAAGCCTCACGCCGAGCCAATGACGAAACGGAAATGTGACTGCATCATAAAACTACGTCACTTACATACGCCCCCAGAACGAAGGTTGGTGTATGTGTTGTGCAACATTTTCAAAAGATCGGATTAGTCCGATCATGAGCGGGTAATATCGGGGTAACAGATACTCCTTTTGAGCTTCATTCTAAAGAATTGAATGGCGGGCCGCAGTTATGCTATTGATGTCTGTTACGTGTCGATGTTACGCATTTCGGTAATGGTGTGCAGCGGTAACCCCTCTGGGCTCAGCCGGCACTTGACGCGCAGAGTGATGCGCTAGTCTCATAGTGGCTTAAGCGTGAGCCTGGGGGGTCACGAGCCCGCCAAGCAACCCTGCGTGCCTGCCGCTGCAGAGGGAACTGTGTGATCGTAGCGGAACAGAAATGCCCCAAACACCAAGTTTCCCCAGATTTTCGAAGGGGACGACGGCTCGATTTGTGCGAATGACGGACATCCACCGCAATCTTCAACTTGCATCGCTTTGCGAAGTACGCGGGAATTTTGGGACGAAGTGTAGTGATCTCCATCACAAAACCTCGATCATAATCCGCAAACTGCAAGACATTGCTAGGGGTTGGGATTTCGCAGTCTGACGGGAGGCCATGGTCATCAACATTGTCGCTCGCAGGTGACACGGCGCAGTGTCTACAAAGCGGAACGGAACACGAACTGGAGCCACTGGGTTCTAACCCCCCAGAGCTGTCGTCCGGTCACTGGCTGGCTGGCTGGCTGGCTGGGTAGTCAGTGGGTTGTTGGACAGCGACTCGAGGCGCCATCGCCTTGTGGGACAAGCCAGATCTGTTCGCATTGATTCCTCGATCCCTTTTACTCGTTTCTAATCTCGCTGGTTAATACTGGAACAAGCGATAAACCGGTTTTGATACCCCTATAGAAGGAGGGTGTCGCTGCCGCTCGTGCGAAAACGTGAACATCTCCAATACCGGAACCATGGATATCTCCAGCAACACAACTCCTCGAAGCGTACCAACGCCGCAAAGCCAGGCACCCCTGGCTCTGTCCGAGTTCATGGCCCAGCCAACGCCATACTCGGAGAGCACAAATTCGACTGACGGGCCAGCACCACCCCAAGCTATTGCGGGGCCATCGGAAGCGGTTGAGGGCCCGGAACAGGGCCGAGGACGAGATGAACAACGAAGAGAAACCCCACAACGATCACCGCTTGAGACACGACCACAAGGCACACAAGAAGCGTCGTCAACCCAAGGAGAGTCACCACCACACACCGACTGGCTAGCAACCCGGCAGCAGCTCCTGCCGCGACGGAACCAAGGCAAAAAGGCTGATTGGATTCGCGGCTGGAGCCAAGCCGTCAGCAGCCATGGCGAAGAGACCTACTGCGCTTGCTCGGAGCCGATCGAGAACGGCTCCGCCATCCACCGCGGCCGCAAAGCCAAGACCAGCGCCCAGCTCGCCGACAACGTGCGCGCCATCCTTCAACGAGCAGGTTCCCCTGTGTCAAACACTAAGAGCAAGCCCGCCGCCTCGACCACCCCGGAGCCCCAACAAGTGTGTCGCCATTGCAGCCGGCCTCCCTCTCCACCACCCAGCACAACGGCCGGTGGCCGCGGTCGCGACGGCTCCTCCAGCCGCGCAAGCTCCAAGGTGCGCTCCCCAGGCAGCGCAGCGCGCAACCTAGGCAAGCGCTTCAGCGGGTTACTCACACGAATGCGCCGGCTGTCGTCCTCCCCACATACGAGTAAGAGTGCTGCGGCAATGCCTGCGATAGCACGCAATGCGCGCGGGCCAGAGGATTACAAGAGCAGCAGCAGCAGCGACAACAACATTATTTGGCCGGAGGACTGCCAACCTCGCTGGGCGACCACGCGACCAGGACAGAGGCGGTGTCTCGTACGCCCGCCTAGCCAACCTTTCTCAGCGCCCGTTCAAGGCACGCCGTCAAAATTTGGGAAGCTGCTGACGCCGAGGAAGACGCAGCCGCGGGACGAAGCGGGGTATTTCGCGCGGCGGTCACGATCCTGGGGAAGAATATTGCCGAGGACGACCACGAGTACGCATGGCGCGGGGGTGAGGAGAGGGTTGGGAGCGCCGTTGTCGCCATCATCGTCGTCGTCGTCGTTGTCCGACCTAGACGGAGTTGTCGATTCGGATGGCGATATGGCGAGGCCCGGGCTATCAAGGAGTATGTCGCGGCTGCAGAGGGCAGCGGCACTGCTTCAGCGGGCCACGGCAAGATCGAAGGACTAGGGAACCGATCCGCTCACGTCGCCAGTCAAGCAATCCGCAAGAGCGCGGAATGGGCCGTCGCCCCTGAAAAGGACTCGGGGAATTGGATTGACAAGTCTTTTTGCACTGCCGTTGAAATGCAGTCTTGCGGAAGGGTAGAGCAGCACGTCTTCCAGGGACAACCATAAGCGGCGTGGGAAGACGACCATCACCCCGAAATCAGACCAGCAGTGTACCGTCATATCCGCCTCACATCCTTCGAAACCTAATTGTGGCCTTCCTAAGGAATTCTAAAAGCATACATACGACAGTCATGCCTCCTTCTTTTGCTTCTTTACTAGACTCTCAAATCAGTTTAACGGAACATTCAAACACGACATGGAGGTTTTCAATTTGAGCGGCAAACGCCGGTAACCGACGTCATTGTTAGCATCAAACAACGGCTAACCGCCGCGTACATTGATAGAGAGTAATTCACTTACGGCGTGGGATAGCAGTTCACGACCATCGATGGCACAACTGAAACAGTGGGAAACCGACTACGCTTGTCAGAATGCTGTGGAAGGAACAGACTCACCAATGAAACATGCTTTTTGTCTCGTCACCGCACACGCATGCAGTTTCAAACTCCACTCGCTGTACTTGGACGGTAGAGCAGACGAAACCAAACCAAGGACGGGCCAACTCTTGAGGAGACATAAGAGCGCATTGGGATGGATGGGTCGCCTGGTTAAAGTAGAATAATTAGAAAGTAATTGTATTGCTAATGCACAAATTAGAATTTTCGTGGTTATCTTGGAACCCTGATTTTGGTATCAAATGGCAAACGTCGACTCGTATTACTTTTGTCAATTAAGAATGTCTAAAGGCACAACGCGCTCCTTTGGCGGTAGAAGCAGGAGTTAGGGAACAGTGCATTTCTCACATGCAGAGGCTTAGCCAACCTCAATCCTTCTAGTTTTGATGAGCTGTCTGATTAGGTTCGTGTATTCGGAGTCGGATTACGACAATTGGAGATAGAAAGGGATGTAAAAGGTCAACATCATCATCCCTCCCATTAACGCAGGTGAGCCCCGTGCCCTCCCAATCCAACCCAACTCCTTTTCTGGTATAAGCTAAAATTGATCAATATCACGACCAGTGTTCCCAGAGCAACACATAAAACTCGGAGTCAAAAAGGGTTCTCAAATCAGCCCTAGCATTGATCGACGATCAACAGCAGAGCCATAGGGAAGTGCGGGGATGGCACAATCAGAGTTAAACAGGTTGACGGTTGAGGTTTGGTTAAGAGGTGTATTGCGCGCCGACAGCGGAGGACGACGGACTTGGTGGATCTGGTTCCGGCCCTCCCCATATAAAATGGGCGGATCGAAAATCCAGTCCCAGAGGGTTAGGGCGACGGAGTGATATGGAGAGGAAATCGAGATAACAAAAAGGGAAAAAAAGCACCATGCCCTGCATTTTCAGTTCCCACCTAACAACAACCAACTCCCTTGCGCAATCCAGCCCTTTGCCTCAACTCATGTGCTGCCGCGGATCGCAATCCGCCAGCTAGTCGAAGTTCTCAGACAACACCAGACCCATTCCAGACCAATCAACTTTGGTCCCAAGTCAGGCCATGTGTAATCCCGGTACGGCAATCAACCGCGCCCGGTCACTGGCCCCAAAGATACCAAGAGGGGAGGAGAAAGGAGGGCGTGCGCGACAGAGGAAAAAGCGGAAACAGACAAGCGAGCAACGGAGAATCCGCTGCTTACGCCGCCTGCTCGGGCGCAGGCTCGTCGGCCTGACCGTCCGCCTCCTTGGGGGCCTCGGCCTTTTCCTCCTTGGGAGCCTCAGCGGCGCCCTCGGGCTCGCCGTTGTCGGACGAGGTCCAGAGAGTGAGGTTGTCGCGGAGCAGCTGCATAATGAGGGTGCTGTCGCGGTATGACTCCTCCGAAAGCGAGTCGAGCTCGGCAATGGCGTCGTCAAAGGCCTGCTTGGCCAGGTGGCAGGCGCGGTCAGGAGAGTTGAGAATCTCGTAGTAGAAGACCGAGAAGTTGAGAGCAAGACCCAGGCGAATAGGGTGAGTGGGGGTCAGCTCAGTCTGGGCGACGTCGGTGGCGCTCTGCACGAATCCATACGGTCAGTTGCTGCAGAGCACGTGCTTAATATGAATGGGGGGAAGTTCCTGACCTTGTAAGCCTCGTGGGCAGCGGTCGCGGCAACCTTGCGCTTCTCGCCCGAGGCGAACTCGGCCAGGTAGCGGTGGTAGTCGCCTTTCCTATGAGAGCGGAAAAGTCAATACCTGTGGGTACACAAAACGCCTGCGCCAGCCGCAGGACGAGAAAAAAGTGGACGAAGCGGACGCACATCTTGTGGTAAAAGACCTTGGACTCCCCTGTGGCGGCGTTGGGGATCAGGGCCTCGTCGAGGACCTCAAGGACATCCTGGCAGACCTTTTCCAACTCGTTCTCAATCTTTTGGCGGTATTCACGGATGGTGGCGACGTGCTTCTCGGAGCCCTTGGATTCCTCCTTCTGCTCGATCGACGAGATGATGCGCCAGCTGGCACGGCGGGTGCCAACGACGTTCTTGTAGGCGACCGAGAGGAGATTGCGCTCGTCAACGGTCAGCTCACCGCCGAGCTTGGCAACCTCCTTCATATAGGTGACCATCTCATCGTAGCGCTCGGCCTGCTCGCAGAGGCGTGCGAGGAAAGTCTTGCTGCGATTCGAGG
The DNA here is from genome assembly GCA_033296725.1 of Corynascus novoguineensis. Lineage (NCBI taxonomy): Eukaryota > Fungi > Ascomycota > Sordariomycetes > Sordariales > Chaetomiaceae > Corynascus > Corynascus novoguineensis. The sequence continues at coordinate 523,488 of MU857603.1, forward strand.
ACGGTTAGTGTGCGACTCGGTGGTCGCTGCCGGAAACAAGAAACACACCTTTCGCGCTGTTGATAGTAAAAGACAGTCAGCAACCATGGCGCAATCAAGGAATTGCAGTCGCGCAGCCCTGCGGGCGACGCTATCACTGTCATGCGAGCCCTATCTTGGGAGGGGAAAAAGCAGCAGCTTCAGTCAGCTATAGACATACCTCAGTCGCCATTTTGGTGATTGTGTTGTATGGAAGTTAGACTAGTAGAAAAAAAAAACTTGGTTGAGGGTATGAGAAAAGAGAACAAAGAATAGAAAGGCTGTGAGAGCTCGCTGTGGTAGACAAGATTTGTTTTGTTGTGTTTGGGTTGTGGTCGAAGTTGCAGGCGTTCAGGTGTTGAGCAAAGGGACTTTAGCGCAGGCCTACGGCTCCCCCCTCACCGCGCTAGCCAGTGCCAGCCGGGGGCTTGGGGTCCCTGATTTGCTTGGTGAGGTCGAATGATACCACGTTTTTCGCGTTAACACGTGACGTCGATGCCACCTTATTTCCCAGCGAAATGGGGAGTCCCACCCTAACAGACGCCTCCGGGGCTCTGAACCCCACAATCGGCATCACTGCCTTGGGCTTTCAACGCTCGGGTGGATGCTGTCATTTCATCAGGTCAGGGCCATTCAGCTCTGTCTACACAGTTGGATCATGCCTTTGATGCAGTTTGAAGAGCTGAAACAGCTGGTGCTCGATACTCGTGTCTGTTTTTTTTTCTCTTTTTTTGATTGAAAAAAAGGTAGCTGAGCCATGTCATTTCAAGGCTGGCACAGCAGGCAACAAACGGCCTGCGAAGGGCCAAGCGGCAGCGAGAATTTGTCTCGAGCCTGGTGGTTCTGGGCCAATCCATGCCACCCCGCCATTGCCATCGACATTCTGCTGGGTATCCGACCTGGTTGCCCACGCTATTTGCCTCAGCAACACAAGCATAGGCGGCTAATGGGTGAGGGGCAGCCCTGCATGTCACACACGCAACACAAACAGCAAGCCAGACAAAGACAGCTTCTTTGCATTGACTCAGAGCCCCCCTTCCATCCGATCGGCGGCATCTTCTTACATGCGGTGTAAGTGTATGTACCACGGTCCCGCCAGCAAGTGCCAGCCGACGCAACCCTCATGGATACATCGAGTCTCGTGTCATGCCAAACCCATTTCAGCCCACAAGCAGTCACGGGGCGAGCCTATTGCGGCGCCCGACCCCTTTATTTCACTCTCGAGCGGCAAGTGGTCAACCATTCATCACATTTTTGATGGGAATGACCACGAGTGGGGAGCGGTGACACGAAAAGAGGAGCCCCCACCAAATTGTCCGGATGGGTCGCTCATCTTTAACAGGTGGGGCCAGATGGACAGCGCACCATGGAAGCGGCTAGAATGCCGCGAGGCTCATCAACCGGCAGGGTTGCCTGTGCCCCTCCTGTCTGGGCCGCTCTTCACTCCAAAACATCGCGACAGGCCAGTGCGCGCAACCAGGCTTATCGCGTGCTTCCGCGGCAATTAGGAGGGGTCGCGAAGGACCTCAGCGGGCCGCTGCACAGCCTCGCTTGAGTTACCCAACGCCATGATCTCGCTGTTGGTGTGTTGACGGTCGAGCGGTGGTTGTTGTACTCCCATCATTCGCTCTCCATGGGCTCCTTGTATGTACAAAATACATACAATCGCGCGTATGAAGGAGTGTGGTCCGGGAACCCGTCCGGCCCATTGGGCTCATCTCACAGGTTCCGCTTCGGGGCCCTACCTGCCAATCGGCACCCAGCTAGCGGTTCCCGGAGAAGTGATAACACAAGTCACGCGCCCGCAGCCCTTGGTGCCTATCGCGAGTACATTGATTGTTGAGGGTATGAGTTCCTCAAGAATGAGGATATTCATACAGGGCTCCACAGCCAAGGCAACGAATTGGACTGAACTCGGACATACCTGATTTGATTTCAGGAAACATAGAGTGCACAGTCGCGTATTGAAGAAATGCAAACCACTGTCTAAGCGAGAGGACTGAACATTTGTACATGGACGAATTTTTACTATATCAACATACAACATAATAGTGCAACCGACGGGTAGTGTCTATCTGTAGCAGCCCCGCACTCAAACTCCAAAACTCCATGCTAGTATGGTTACTCAATCCAAGATGTGCGGCCTGGGCAACTAGCACATGCCAACCGGACTCATCGAAAGGTTGAAGCCTTCGAAGTCCCGTTATAGATCCTGCATCTCGTTGTGAGCATCACCAACTGTGAAATTGTACTTTTCTCTCCCCCAATCGGCCGGGTCTCCTCCAGGGAGGCAAAGTCCCAGTCTCCAGAAGTAGTCTCGGTGCGCAAAGAGCAGTTGCCACAGCTTGAGCCGCGCTGGAAACCATCGCTCCAAACCCAACGACCCGGCTTCCCCCGGTATGCCGCCGCGCTTCTTCATCCACCCTAGCACCCAACTTAACCAGTCCGCCGTCTCGGCCCCGTCGATGCACTCTGGGTCATTGTCCCCGCGGCACAGCCTCAAGTCTTCCGGAGCAGGAGGCAGGTCCGGCTTGCCGATGTAGACCTCCCCAGCATGCGCCTGGTAGCCCCATTCGCTCAGCGGCAGAAGCGGCACCGGGTCGCCAATGTGGGTGACTCGGCGGTATGCGAGCTTCTCGCCATCGCCGTGGCTGTCCCCTCCCCCATCACCCGATAAACCAAACGCCCGGTCAATGTATTCGGCCAGTTCCGCATTTCCCACTCTCGGTTCCCCAAATGTCGTGACAACCACATCCCGCCAGCCAAGCCCCAGCCGGATCTCGAGCGCCGCGAGCGCCGCGACGGCGCCGCCCAGGCTGTGCCCAATGAGGTGCACTCGGTACCCAGGGTACTTGGTGCGGGCGGCCTTGAGGACCGGTATCACCACTTTGCGCGCGTTCCGCCACGACGTCATGAAACCCATGTGCACAGTGCAGTTATCGCACTTGCTGTCCCCGTCTCGAACCCCGTCTCTCTCTCCATCACCAGGCGGGGTCGGGTAGGGCACGTACTCCTGCGGCACGGTACTCAGGTCAACAATGGTGTTGGCGATGCTGTAAGTGCCGCGGAAAGCGACGACGATCTCTTTGAACCCGCTCCTTCCGTCCTGTGTCACCATGGTGTCTTCTTCCTCCTCTTCCTCCTCCAAAACCACATCCCCATCCTTATGCCCAAGCCACGCCTGTTCTTCCCAGATAGACGGATTACCGTGTCCGCGCCCGCGCGAGTCCCCGTGATCAAGAGCGATATACCCACAACTGTCGGACAGCAGCACGCCCGTGTTCCACGTGCGGACGAGCCGCAGCGAGGGGAAGTCGGCGCAGCGTGAAAGGCACGAGAAGGGCGGGGCGATGCCCGTTCCCGCCGTGCCGACGCAGTAGGTGATGTCGACGAGGCGTGAGGCGCGCTCGAGCGACGCAAAGACGGGCGTCGATACACCACCTGCTCCTCCTTTCCTCTCTTCGCTCCCTGCTGCCCCTCTCGGTACTGCTAGTCTGCCGCTGCCGCCATCGTTGCCCGGGCGATCGCCTTGCTGTGACGGTAATCGATTTTGATGATAAAGAGGCTCCTGTAACTGTGGTTTAATCTGTTGCCGGTTTGATGTAGGCGCTAGGGGTTCTGGGTTCGCCCGGGTGGTGAGGGAGAGAAGTGGAATCACAAGAAGTTTGCTGAGATGCATGCTTTTTAAAAGGAAGGATATAAAGATGTAGAATTCAAATTTGAGAATCAAATAGAAAGAGCTGGGGTATGGAAGAACGATATTGTGTGAAATAAGCGGATCAAATCATGGTGGTTAGGCAGAGGGTGTTCGATCGCGTGACCATGGTCATCTGCCAAGCGAGGCAGGAGTCCCCGGGTTTCAGCCCTATGGATATGGAAGCACAGCTGACCGGTCCAGCTCCTTAGCGAATGCGACAGGTTACCATTCTGGAAATACCTTCATCTAGAGATGATTAGAATAAAGATGAGCGGTCCAAGTTGTGGGTTGGGTGTTGAACAGGGCGTTGGGGATGACGGAGGAGCCGCCCCGGATCTTGGCGGTTCCTGCAGCGCAATGCCGCCGCAGTTGACAGGGGGTCATCTGAGCGGAAGCACGCAGGCTTCCCCACTCTCCGATGTCAAGGTCAACAACGTTCAAGCATATTCTCGCCTGCCCGCGCGGGCCACAATACGGGATCGCGATATTCTTCTAGATGTATCCGACTTTCCTCAAATGTAATCAACCGTCCATTAGACATTACGGTAAACTCTCAAAACGATGAGATGGTTATGCCATGTTTTCTCCCTTTCCTGCCCATCGCAACTTCGCGATACCAACCTCATCATCCTCTAGTCAAATGCCGTTCTCCTGGTTTGCCGTCAGTTGGGTGTCGGCTGGAGGCTGATGAACTCGGCCGACATGACTTTCGGCGTTGATGCACAGGCAACGCCGCCTCCAATCTTGCTATCGCGCATACTCTTGAAGCAGTTCAGTTTTGGCTTGAGCACTCCGGTAGCCTCGTAGGGTCGGCTCCTGTTCAGTCCTGTCAACATCATCGCGAACATGCAGAAGCTCAATAGCTTAAAAAGGGATGAAATTACTGAGTCTCGTGCGGGCATGCTCTCTCAATGAGAGTGAGCGTACCTTTGGTCCAGATGAAGTTGACTAAGGCGTTGTCGCAGGCATAGCGTGGGGCGAGGCCCGCTGCGCCGACGTTGATTGAGGTCTGGTTGAGATGGCACTCGGTCACAATCGCGGGCATGACGCTGTCGTCAGTGTAGTCAAAATTGATGATGATAGAGCTGTTGTCGGCGGCTTGGGGGATCCAGACGTGGAAATTGCGGACCACGAACTCCTGCGGCAAGACGCAGAAGTTGCTCTTGTCAGCGACTCTAGACGTTTTTAGGGAAGCTGTATAAGCTGGGATTGCCACGGCAAGCTGAGCAGCAGCCACAATGGCGAGGACGAAATGCAGCATGTTTTCAAATGATGAATTCGCCGTCGTCCAACGAAAGTGGGGGTGGATGAACGGTGGACTGAGACTTATGGGTGATGTAATTATAACAGCAAATGGCTAGGTAGGTATTGAATGGATGATGGAAAGTTGGATATGAACGGCTGTGGCACGCTGTTGTAAATTTACTTGACCTGAAGTTTCCACGGTTTGGAGCTTAAGTTTAAAAAGGACCGGTTCTAGCGCGCTTCTTGCTTCTTCACAAATATATAACGGCACAGTGCCTGCATAGCGTTTGAAATTGTGCTCCCAGATTTCATCACCGCCTGACCACATGTGTTTACACCGGACGGAGAATAAGTCGGCCTAGTGGCCTTATCGACGTGTCACTTAAACATCAGCTGGGCATTGTTGAGCCGACGTACGGCTTCTGAAAAATCTGCTTGTACGAATGCATCAACCACGGAATCTCGAGACCCGTCGGCGAGAGGCAGCCCTCCACAAATTTCGGTCAGAGGAGGGCCTTTCGGCTTCATTCTTCGCAAGCAAACAAATATCGGACGGCTAGGCACATGGTGCCCGGACAATAAAATACCCCAACAAAACACCCACTGGACACACACGTATAATCGTACCATTTGGATCAGTGAATACATATTGATGCTTCTTAAGCGATATCAGATTATATCGATATTGGGGACATAGCTGTACGCTACAAAGTACCGTATCTCGAAGTTCCTCAGCTGACCGTGAACTAATCGGCAAGTCGAGGCTTGGTGTATCTGGGACACACCACGGGGCCTAAGACGTCCTAGCTTTGCCTCGTGCTAGCTGACCTCGTCCAACGCTGTGCCAGCATCAAGGCCGTCATGGACTGGTCAAGATAGGCACGAGCCGTTCACCAGACTGCAGCAGAGCGCTGGTGCAACACGAGCGATTGCGGCTGATGCGCGATGGTGGTGCCAGAACCAATCACACATTAAGGTGTTGCGATGCTTAACGGTATCACGAAATTTGTCCCTCAAATTTCATTGCTCGAAAGAGCGTCATAACCACGGGCTTGTAGTTCTTATAGTTACGACGCCAGGTGGGTGCTTGCCAGGCACTCGGAAGTCGGAGGCCGGCTCGGCGAAGACGAGTTCATATATCTTGGTTTTCTGCAATTTGGCCGCAGTTTTGGGTATTCCTTAGCCCTCGCCTCAATGACCACAACTATCAACAAGATGACATGTCAGAATACCTCAGTTATCTGGAATATGTTTATCTTTAATCATTGTTGCGCCCACCAACAGACTCTGGCTTTTAGGGACGTATTCCCTTATGCTCCTGAGACAAAGATGCCAAGGCAAGTCCGAAAGCATGGGGCCGGACTATCAAGCCACCGAAGCAAGCCACCCCACAGGCCCGGCTCGTTACCCACAGAGCCAGCCCTGCCCGACCCCACAAACTCCCAGCTTCCAAAAACTCCACACCGCACGAGCCACGACGACGAACCTCGATAACGACGACTCGGGCCCACCGATAACGAAAGCCATGGCTAAGACTACCGAGAAGACGGGCCTCTCCCGGGGCATCAACAAGGGTCACGTACGTTTCTGGCTTCATTCGGTGAAGGCGGGTGTTGAAGTTCCCCTATCAAAACCTAAGTCATGGTTTTGAACAATTGCACTCCATCTTGACCAGATTTCCTTTTGTAATGTCTGGTACTATCTGGAACCTCCTCTCTGAAAATCTGTCGTGAGAAGCGTTGGCTGATCCAGCCCCTGGCCCGTTGGCACGGCAACAGAAGACGACCGCCCGAGTCAACAAGCCCCGGCCGTCCAAGCAGAAGGGCAAGTCGAGCAAGCGGACTCAGTTCGTCCGCTCTATCGTTAAGGAGGTCGCTGGGTAAGTTGTATTCTGGAGTGAAATCGCTTCCGAGGATGTGGACCGGGAATAAAAAGAGAAAGAAGAATGATGGGGGTTGAGCGGGTGAAACCGGCGCTGGCATTTGGGATGTTTCAACGGACAACGGGGCTGCTGCACCTTGCCCATGTGTGGTCGTCTTGTGTCCTGCTGGGGACCGACTCGACAGAGCAGTGCGCCTGAGGCTCAAGCTTGCTGGAATTGGGGGCAGCCTGAGCCGACGAGACTCGGACACTTCTTCGCTACCGCACATCAGCACTTGCTGACTGGCACCGGAATAGCCTCGCACCCTACGAGCGCCGCGTTATTGAACTGCTCCGCAACGGTAAGGACAAGCGCGCGCGTAAATTCTCCAAGAGGAAGGCAAGTAAAGACATTCTTATTTCATACGTTGTTACCTCTTTTACTAGGGTAACGACAACTCTGACGTGAACGCAGCTCGGCACCTACAACCGGGCCAAGAACAAGGTCGAAGAGCTCCAGCGTGTCATTGCCGAGTCACGCAGGGCTGGCCATTAAAGAATGCTATATATCTCATTGCGAGCCTACGGTCGGTGATGATCGTGCCACCGGCAGCAGCTCTGGCATCCAGGTGGGAATATCTATTGACAATACAGGCGCTTTGCAGCGTTCAATGGAATTCACGCATTTGCAACCGTTCTCCAGCACTGTGCGGATAGCGATGCATTTGAGGCACTGGCCCAGTATTCGAACAACGAGGACACTTTCATCATAAACCAAGGGTGCTCTATGAATCCTGCATAGCAAGTACTGCTACTTGAGGTAGTTCCCATTCCCAACGCCACACAATGCCGATATCACGGAAGTTAACCGCCACTATATCCCCCATACATGCTCCATGTCCTCCAAGCGGCCCCCAGTCGGGTGATCACTGATCTTCTGTTGGCGCCAACTCATCTCTTCCCCAGTCCCAAAAACTTACTCAGCTTCTTCTTCACCGCATCAGAGTCAAGACCCTCTCTCCCCTTCCCTCCACCCTGTCTGCCCTGCTGTGCACCTGAGAAGCCCGCCACGCCACCACCACTTGCACTGCCCTTGTCCTCCTCCTCCTCGCCCTCCTGCGGAACCTCAGGCACCACCACCTCCTTCGCGTTGCTGGCCACGCTCCCCTTCAAAAATGCCTCCTTGCGCACGGCCGGGGCGACCGAGTCATCCCAGAGCAGGTGCAGCATCTCGCGTCGCCCCTTGAGCCGGTACCCCGCGATCAGCTTCGCGTCCGTCTCCTGGATGACTACCGGCTTCGGCCCAGGAAGAATCAGCCTAAACGGCGCGGCGGGGTGATTCATGATGTTGCGGATCGCCTGATAGAGGAAGGCGCCCGTCTCTTCTGGGGTGATCGTCCATACGGCCGAGGTCTGATCGGGAAAGCGGACCTTTACTTCAACCTGCGTGATTTTGGCCAGTTTAGCTGCCTCTTCGGCTGCCTCGGCAGCGAGTTCAGCATCCGATTTCAGGCGCGTGTTCTGGGCTCGTTGGAGGAGCTGCTGTTGGCGGAGCTGGGCGTGGGCGATGGTCGGCTCGTAAACCGAATCATCCTCTCGAATGCGGGCAGCCTTGGGGGTTGAGGATGCCGGCGCGTTGAAGACACCCGTTGGCTGAAGAGGGTTGGCTGGCGAATGAGTCGCTGCGGGTGCATCGCCGATTTCCATCTGTTCTCCTCCTGTGCTCAATTCTGCTGGTGCACTTGGCGCTGTCTCTTCAGTGTTCGCTGGCGTGGGGACTTCAGGGTTTGGGACATCCTTCAAGGCAGTAGCATCTGTCATCTCCTCATCGTTTACCGGCACAGCGTGGGGTTCTGATTTCTCCTGGGGTTTAGATTGGCCGGGCTCGACGTCGTCGAGATACTGTGAAATTTCCTGCATGGCATCGTAGAGGGTTCTTTCGGTGAGCTTGAAAGCAACTCTGAGAACGATGCTACCGGAGTTGATACCGCATTGCGATAGCGTCTTTTGGAGGTCTTCCATCGCCGAATATTCTCTGCCCATGATATTGATCACAGGGGCCTCGTGGTACAGTTGCCCACTGTTAGTACCCACTGGCACACCCCTCCCTGTAAGGTTGAGGCCCTTTTCTACGCTCTCGAACTGACGTAGCACCTTCCACAGCGACATGTTGCTGGGAAGCTTCTTGGTATATCGCTGGCCGTTAACATCCAAGGCGATGGATACCACCGAGGCGCTCTTGGACTTTTGCACGAGCTCGAGCTTAGCCCCAGGGCCGAGTCCTGATGTCCGGAAGGGCCCGGTCAAGTCAACAAGCTTCTGTTTGTGCCTGCTCTTGGTTAGCTGGAGTATATGACAATTCCCAAATTCGGTTGCTACCTACTTGAGCTCATACTTGTCGCTTTGGAGGTTGAGCTTGTTGCAAGCTTCACCTAAGACATCAACCAGATACGTCCCCGGCGTGACCTTGACTTTGGCTCTCCTGAAATCGCTGGCGACAACCTCGACGTGTGCAGACATTGTGATATCGCGAGGTGTGTTTGGAGGGGTTTAGAGTCGGACAGCTCTGGCTTTGAACCAAGCTCGAGCCCCACCAGGGACCAGTGGAATGTCACCACCGAGTTAATCGGCTAAGACGGGAAAAAGATGAATATGACCTCAGAACCAAATGTAGCTATTCAGAACCCAAGGAGGTAGCTAGGTCGGTATGATGATCTAGAGTTTCGCTGTATTGACGGTTGTTCTGTGAGAAGCGGGCAGAGGCGAGTTGAGCCCGGAATGAATTGGAAGCTTCCGTTCCACAACGCCGAGAGGTGCTTTCGCCCGGTGTTTCGCACGCAGGACAAGGGATGAGTGAAGAAAAAGAAGCGTTTCAAAGTTTGTGGGATTTGAAAAGTATCACAAGAGGCACCAGAGGACTATTTTTTCGATGCCTTGACCGAACGTCAATAGTAATCGAACTCGGTGGAATAACACGGACTCGTCATCTGCTTGGTGGGCTAGGTTGGAAGCCTAGAAGGTTGCCCGGATGGAGGGGCAATCCCGCCGATGAAACGCCACAACGGGAGCTTCCCAAGGCCACGGCTTTAGCGCCGCTCAACACCGCCTTTCCACGCTAGACGCCGGTCACCACTTGCGCCGCGCCAGCTGCGTGTTGCCTTGCACGTCAACTCCAGCAGCCTGTCTGTCAGCTGGAGCTCCAACCCGACCTAATGACTGCTGCTGCAGGAGAGCTATCGCCAACCACACCTTAACCACACCCGACAATCTGCGATTCTATCCATTCTACGTAACCTTAAAGCAACCTAACTAGACAAGGCAATTCGCAACAGATACATACGGCCACGTCTAATAATCGAGATCTGAGCGCCCTGAGTCTCGTTCGCCTGCGCTTTCGTTCCAACTGCTGCGTCCCCACCTGCGTTCAAGAACACCATCACATACAGTCAACATGGTACGCTTTGCAACACACCGCATCTCTCAATTCCCGACGGATTTGCTAACCGCTCTTCTTTCCAGGCGAACCCCTTCTCAATAAGTACATCCCCGCCTTCCATCCCCCCCGCAACCCCTCCTCCAACAAGCCCCGACCAGCTCTAACCAGGCTTGACCTTCCCTGCCTACAGACGGCGGCGCCTGCGTCGCCATGGTCGGAAAAGATTGCGTGGCCATTGCCTGCGACCTGCGCCTGGGTCTGCAAGCTCTGACGGTGTCCAACAACTTCCCCAAGGTCTTCCAGTACGGTGACAGCGTGTTCCTGGGTCTTACCGGCCTCGCCACGGACGTGTCGACGGTGGCCGACCTGTTCCGCTACAAGGTTAACATGTATCGCCTGCGCGAGGAGCGCCACATTGCTCCGCGTACCTTCGCCAACCTCGTCAGCACCTCTCTGTACGAGCGGCGGTTCGGATCTTACTTTGTGAGCCCCGTCGTTGCCGGGCTCGAGCCCAAGACAGGCGCACCCTTCATCTGTGGGTTTGACAGCATCGGGTGTATCGACTTCGCAAAGGACTTCATTGTCTCAGGGACGGCAACGGAGCAGTTGTACGGCATGTGCGAGAGTCTCTGGGAGCCGAATTTGGTATGCCACAGTGGACCTGTCTTGGGGCAGCCGCCTTGGTTTGGTCGGGTTTATTTTGCTAATGAGATACACGATAAACAGGGCCCAGATGAGTTATTTGAAACCATCTCTCAGGCACTTCTCAGCGCTGTCGACCGCGATGCCCTCTCCGGTTGGGGCGCGCACGTCTACATCATCGAGAAGGATAAGGTGACCAAGAGGCTGCTGAAGGGGCGGCAAGACTAGAGATGTGTGGAAAGTTGCGGGTAGTAAGGAGGAGGGGGTGGAGGATGGATCTTTTCCTGGTGATGGTCCGACTGGGGATACAGGTGTTGCAGCAATAGAGCGTTTCTAGTCATCCATGGTCGATATGCGAGAGGCCACTTAACGACCGCTCGCGTGGAATGAGCGGTTTACACAAACAAAAATTTACATTGACCACTGCGCGGCTCTATATTCGAGTATGTACTACTATACAAGTCTACACATCTACATACACCTGCTCCATCCTCTATTGGTCTTTCTTCGCCTTCGGCAGCTTGTGAGTCGAACTCTGAACGAAAAATGTCCGTTCGAGGAACTTGAGACCTTCGTCAATGAGGCTGGAGGACGTTAGCGATGTCAGAGCCATATATGTGATCTTGCGAGGTTACTTACACAACTGGTGCGCTGATCAAGAGGACTGCCTTCCACTCGGCCCAGTTGAGCGGTAGGATGGAAAAGAGGGTTTGCAAGAACGGGATGTACAGCAAGGCAAAGTGCAGTGCCATCGACAGAGCAATCGCGTACACGAGAACCATGTTCTTCCACACAGGGAGCGTTAGGAGAGACTCGCTCGAGGATAGAGCGTTCATGGCGTTGAACATCTCAATGACGACCAAGATCGACAGAGAAACTGTCGATCCGGACTTGGCCATCTCATTGCTGAACATCTGGCAGCCAATTTCGGGGAACTCCGAGGAGCAGCGGTGGAAGTGCGACAATTGATAGAAGCTGATCTGGGGACCCTCCGAGTAGAACATGAACCACCAGGCGTAGCCGGCAACCGTAGCGAGGCCAACGTAGGTGCCAATAATCAGGTACCGGAAGAAAAGCCAGCCGCCGATCAGGGCCTCGTCGCGCTTCCTCGGCTGCCTCTTCATGATGTCATGGTCAGGCGGGTTGAAAGACAAAGCAGTGGCCGGGAGACCGTCGGTGACCAGATTGACCCAGAGAAGCTGGACCGGGATGAGAGCTTCGGGCATGCCCAGAGCGGCGGTCAAGAAAATTGAGACGACTTCGCCAATGTTGGACGAAATCAGGTAGCGGATGAACTGTTGTGTGTTGTTGTAGATGGAACGACCTTCCTCGATGGCGACTCCGATGGTAGCAAAGTTGTCGTCAGCCAAAACCATGTCGGCCGCGAGCTTGGACACGTCTGTGCCTGAGCCCATGGCAACACCAATGTCAGCCTTCTTAAGAGCGGGCGCGTCGTTGACACCGTCACCAGTCATGGCAACAACCTCGCCTAGCGACTGCAAAAGGTCGACAAGCTTCGACTTGTGGGCAGGTTCGACACGAGAGAAGAGGGAGGCGTTCCTGGCCGCCTCCAGCTGCTCGCTAGGGCTGAGATTGTCAAACTCGCGGCCAGTGAAGCTCTTTCCGGTCAGGTTCTCGTTGGGACCGAACACGCCAATTTGGCGGCAGATGGTCTCGGCGGTGTTGCGGTTGTCGCCGGTGATGACAATGACGCGGATGCCGGCTTCCCTACACTTCTGAATAGCAGCAGGCACCTCAGGACGAGGGGGGTCCAACATGCCGACGAGACCGATGAGGGTGAGGTTCTGCTCCAGAGCGGCATACTCGGTGCTGGTCTTAGCCTTGTGGAGAAGGGGTTCGCCATTGACTTGTTCGCGGCGCGCGAGTGCCATGACACGAAGACCCCGGTTACCGTAATCGACAACTTCCTTCAAAAGCAGATCAGCGAGCTTGCGATCCATGGGAACCTTATTTCCGTTACGACCAAGCACAACATGGGTGCAACGCTCAATGACGGACTCGGGAGCACCCTTGACGAACAGCTTCTGGTCCTGTCCATTTTGAACCAGAACCGACATGCTCTTCCGATCACGAGAGAACTCATAGGTCGCAAGGCGCTTGTACTGCTTCTCGTACCAGGCGCTGGCATAGTGGACGCGGTCCTGGGGGTGGCAATCAGCGGGTGCGCAGGGGCCGATCTTCTCGACCATGACCCGCAGAGCACCCTCGGTGGGCTCGCCGACGTTCGAGTAGGTTGCCGTGTGAGAGTGGTAATCGAGGCGGGCGTCATTGCAGAGAGCAGCAACTTCAGTCATCTGACGCACCGTCACCGACTCCTGACTGAGGTCCCGCAGCACCTTGCCCTGAGACTTAATGTCACCCCTGGGTTCAAAAGTCGTGCCTTCCACGTCCAATTCCTCCAGATCGGACCCGTTGTCGTTCAGATAGACGATCTTGCTCACGCTCATTTGGTTCGTAGTCAGAGTGCCAGTCTTGTCGGAGCAGATGACGCTGCAACTTCCCAGGGTTTCGACGGAAGGCAGACTCCTGACGACTGCGTTCTTTGCAGCCATCTTGCGAGTCCCAAGGGCAAGGCAGGTGGTGATAACGACAGCAAGACCCTCGGGGATGGCGGCAACACCGAGAGACACGGCAATCTTGAGGTAGTAGATGGCGCCCTTGGTCCAGTTTCCGTGACTCGGGTCGCTGAAATGGGGAATGTTGATGAGCCACACGAGGACGCAGATGATGGTGATGACCTTGGCGAGTTGATCGCCAAAGTCGTTGAGCTTCTGTTTCAGGGGCGTCGGCTCGGAGATCTGGGCGGTGATACTCTCGTGGATGTCTCCAATGGCAGTGTTAGAACCAGTCAAGACGACGACGGCCTTGGCGTGGCCGGTAACAACGGTCGTGCCCGAGAAAAGCATATTGGTCTGGTCCTGAAGCACCGCCTTGTCGTCGCTGATAACAGCGTGGCAATCTTTGCCCACGCTCTCGCTCTCTCCAGTGAGAATTGCTTGGTCGACAGCAAAGCTGTTGCTCTCGATCGAAATGAGTCGACAATCGGCAGGGATACGCGCGCCCACGGACACGTCGACGATGTCACCCGGCACGAGTTCCTCCGCCTTGATTCGGTGTGTCTGGCCATTGCGCACCACGTTGGCCTCGTTGGCCGAGTATTCCTGCAAAGCAGCGATGGCCTTCTCAGCACTACTTTCCTGCGAGACTCCGACGACGGCATTGAGTATCAAAATGGTGAGGATGACGATAGGGTCGACAAAAGCGCTCCATCCGCCCTCGTCCTCGAAGAGGGCCAGCACAAATGAGATTGCCGCGGAACCGAGAAGGATAAGAACGAGTTGGTCTTTGAATTGTTCGAGAATGAGCTCCCAGAGGGGAGTGGGAGGCTCTTCAGCGATCGCTGTTCAAAAGAGTAACCGTCAGCCACGGTCTAGGCTCCAGAAACATCAGCCAAGGGGATGGGACATACCATTCTTCCCGTGCTTGGCTCGTAACCTCGTTACCTGCTCGTCGGTCAAGCCGGTTGCCCTGTTCACACCGAGAGTGCCAAGCACTTCGTCAATCGACCTTGCGAAGGCGTTATCCATGGTTGCGGGCGTGGGCGGCCCCCGGTTGGCAGCGGGGCGTGTCTTATGAAGAGCGGCAGGAAACGGAATCCGGAGGTCGATACCCTTGATTTCCACCGCGAAAAGCTTCCAATGCGAGGAAACTGGTGCGATTACCGAAATACCATGGGCAAGAGAGTGAAAAACAAAGTCACCGTCTCAAGCAAAAGATGCTAGAAGCGAGTGGAATGGATTTCGAAACGGGTACGACCAACGGTACTATTTTAGTTCCGAATCCCATTTGGCACGACGTGTCCAGTTCAAACAAGGTGGCGGCTCAGCGGCTTCTGGGCGGAGCCGGTGCTGACAGGCCGTGCCCCCCAACGTGGGATTCTAGTTGGTTCAGGCACAGGGAACCCCACTGTGAGCCGCTGTTATCTCCGGCTGGGCCCTGCAATGTCAGCCTTGAGAGACGGGAGTCTCCCCCCAGAAGAGCTGCCGATTCTCTAACGTGGAGACGACCAATCAAAGCCTGGCCGACAGCCGACAGCCGACAGCACCGGCGCCTGGTGTCGACACTCCATAGTTCCTTCGGCATGCCACGGCACATTCTGGAAAGTACCATTCCACAAGAGGACGATTCAGTTCCCCGGCTGCTGCACCTCTTCGGAATACCTCCTGCGTACCTGCTGGCTAGTCAGTCAGGGTATAACGTACCAAAATTCCTGTCCAGGGAAGTCCCGGCATGGCAGAGTTTGTTGGGTTAGAGAACGAGCCCAGTTCTGGTCTAGCAGCCCAAAAGCGGCCCTTGGCGTTGGGCAACAGCCGCCTTCGAACACTTGAGTTCGGATGTTTCGGTGCCCTGAGCCACAAGCTAAGCTGCGATGGACCCAACCCCATTCCAGTCTGCTGAGGCACTGGGTGTGACGGCATATGGTCGGGGCGAAGGAAAGGCATCCGTTCTTATCTGCAGTTTAGCAGGCAAATTTTATGGAATGGGCTGCATCAGGGATCCAAAGTTGGAAACGATCATATGAATTGATTATGGAGAAGTTTGGTTACACACATCATACCAACCGTGTGGAGGCTGAGAAAGCCGGGTCCAGGTCCGCCTGTCCCTGCAGCTGCAGCTGCCACTACCAGGCGAAATTCTACCCCGCCAACCTGGAAGCGTAGAAACCCCCCACCTCAAAGTTAACAACAGCATCTCTACTAGTGCTCGGAATCCAATCGACGCACACTTCCGTTCCATCTCCAAACATATTTCTGTTGAACAGAACTCAGGGCCGCTACTCTATTCTCTCTTTGTTCTCAAACATCTCTCTCCACGATGGCACCGCCAGCACCGCTCGCCATTGCGACGCAGGCAGTCAACCGTTTGGTCAAGGAGGAGGCCTACTACCATAAGGAGCAAGCCAGCCAGGAGAAACGCATCAAGAAGCTGAAGGAAGACATCGAGAACAACAGCCCGGACTTGGACAGCAACGCTGAGTACATTCTCAAGCAAGAGGTTCGCCAATCCTGACCCGGCACAACCCTTGGCCAGACTGCCTAGGTGACTTTGCGAGTAGAGCAAACCCTAACCCTCAATCTAGAAAACCGCCCTGGAAGAGACAAAGGCCGTGTTTGGGCCGCTTAGGAACCGCATCTCAGACGCCGTGCAGAAGCTGGAGGAGCAGATCGCGATTTCGGAGAGCGATGGTGCGGCATCGGAGGAAGAGCTGAAGAAGGCGAAAGAAGCGCTTGAGGCGGGACAGAAAGTTGCTCAGGAGGCTAAGGAGTCGTAGACCATGTAGGATTGTTTTCATGCGAGGCTAGATAGTATTATTCGCTATTATGCAGTGATCTCATGATGACGACTTTATGGAGCGGCGGCGGCTTGTCTGCTGTCAATTGTCAAACTACCTAACATACAGACGGTCACTTCGACAAGAGACACAAGTCTGTCAGAACTAGGTCGTGTCCATGCTCTCTCCTTCCCCGTCGACTACAATCTGCGGCGTGTCATCGGCTGGTGGTGGCGACAGCGGGCTATTAGGCTCTGACGCGTTGTCCTTGGCCTCACGCATCTCGACATCTTCTCCTTCCTCCACCGAGCCCTGAGCCTCCCTCTCCACCGAGCCCTGAGCCTCCCTCTCCACCGAGCCCTCACGACTGCCCGGCCGACTGCCAATCTGGCTGCCCATCTGGCTGCCCACTTGACTGCCAACCTGTGAGAAGCTCGCATCTGTGGCTGTAGCTCGCTTAGCCGTAAACGAATGGGCGTCTTGCCCCGGTGCAGGACTATCCCTTACAGGAGTCCGGCCACCAACGGAGACTGGCCTGGAAGTGCCCTCTCCATCACCACCTTCTCCCACCATGCCACTCTTGGGCGCCAAACCACCATCGAGCTTCGGCGTGCCCTCCCGACTGCCGGTCCCTGAGGGCCGGGGCGTGGCGCCGGCCTCGCCGTCGTCATCCATTCCCTCCCTCCGCTCGACCTCCTCCTTCTCGTCGCGAATCAGCCGCCGCAGGCGCATGCTCTCATCCATAATACGGGCGAACTGCTCGCGACGCTCGTGCCAGGTAACGCCGTAGGCCTCGCGCTCAGCCTCGAGCTCGGCGATTTCGTCGCGCAGCTTGCGCAGGTTGGCGGCTTGCTCTGCGCGGGGCCGCAGCGACGCGTTGGCCGTGATGGCGTCAGCAAGCGCATCAAATTCGCGCCGCTGCGCCAGCGTTGCCCGCGCCTGTTCCAGCTCCACCCGCAGCCGCGTCGTGCTCTCGCGCACGGCCTGCGACGCCGCCACGATGCGCCCCCGCTCTGCTGCGTACCGCTCCCGCTCCCGCTCGTTAGCCGTCAACAAGAACTGCAGCCGCGCGATGCTGCTGTCAAAGGCCGCAAAGTCAATCGTGATGTCTTCTCTGAGCTGGGGGAGGTCCAGCGAGGCGTCCTCGGAACTGCCAGGCGCGGGAGTGTCATCGTGGTGCTGTTGTTGGGAGGCCCCGTTTGATTCAGGAGGAGGCGTGGGTGCCTGGCGGGCGCGAGCGCTTGTGAGAGAGTGCAGAGTGTTAAGGCGCTTGGTGATACGCTTGAAAGGCTTCTCTTCCACGTTGAGAAGCCGGGACTTGTGTAGCTCATTTTCCTCCTTGTCGTCGAGCAGGCCCCAGGACGCCATTATGGTTCGAATTGGTTTGTAAAGGCTGAATGGGAGTTCTGAAGAATGAATGTGCTGGCGTCGCTGTATTATTATCGGCTGTCCAAGAAGAAAGGATGTGGCCCCGACAACCTGTTTTGGTAGACGGAACTGAATTGATGAATTCGATGGAAATCACAGGCACGTCGAAGCGAGTTGTTCTGGGTTGGCCCACGTCCTGCAACGGATCCATGAGCCGCATTGTGGGGACAAAATCAAACACAGTATACACTTACTGAGACGCTGTAAATTACTGTCACATGCATTGCCTTCACTTGGCATGACACATGCACAGGGCGCAATATGACATTGAACTGTTACGGTACGTATCACAAGGGGTCAAATATAAGGTTCTCGCACGTTATGCATTGGAGCGGGCTGGGCTACAACGGCGCTGCCTGCCTTACACCACTCTAACCACCACCCTGTTGCCTTCTCCCAGTACCTACACCGGCCTCGACAAATGACAAGAGAGCTTTCTACATGTGCTCTTTTTGGCCGCCATACAGGCCTTTTGTTTTTACCGTTGCAGCCAATTAAAATTGACGGGAACACCGCTCGGGTTCAGTCCCGTTGCTCTGTTGTCACCAAAAAAAAAAAAAAAGCCGATCTCCTACCTCCACGACAACCTTTTTGTGCAAGGGTCATTTTGAGTCTGATCAGGTTGTTCCTTTGTAATAAGGACGGGTTGTGGATTTGACTCACCTCAAGAACCGGCGTCGACGGGCTCAACACGTTGTGGAGCGGCTTCAGGGGAATTTGCGACTTACCTCGCTCACGATGCGAGTCGATCTTTGCCTGCCGAGCGCTTCAAAACCACCTTCCGCACCTCAACATCATCCGCCTCACACCCCCTGCACTACTTCTTGGGCACCGTTGCAAACACAGCTCACGCACCCTGTATTGCGGTGCCCAGAACGACATAATCTGCCCTGAGTTGGCTACGACGCAGTTCACGCACCCTGCATCGGCCAGAACAGCTCACTTTGAGTTGGCCACGAGTTTCACGCACCTTACATCGCCGGATGATCTCACCATCAATAGATCACCAGTGGGCGAGTATATATACTTGCCCTGTTCCCTTCCACAGGCCTTCTCCGCTTAGCCCTATTACCTACCATTTTTCAAACTCGAGTTTCAAGATTTCCAGTCACTCAAGCTACAATTTATACCACTTCAATCTGTTCGAAGATCACGTTCTTAAGCACCATTCTCTTACCCCTCTAACCTTCGAATCAACGTCTTCAGCCTCGACTTGCCCGCCATGGCTAGATTTACACCCGTCATACAGACCACCGAGGACGTCCAATCCGACGTGAACAATTCCCTGGGGCCCCGCAGCTTAGCCGACATGTGCCTAAGAGTGGTTTTAAGCAATGTCAAATACATCCAAAGCCTCAGCGGCCTGCCTCCCCAGCACACCGATGTCATCCTTAGACATGTCAAGACAGCTGAGCAGCTTCATCGACTGGAGCTGAACAGCGACGACATCTACGACGAGACGGAAACGCACTGGATACGCATCATCAAAGACAAATTCCCTAAACTCGCTTCAGAGCACAACTTTGTCCCAAAGAACACAAGGTCCTGGCACAAGGTCTACGAGAAATACGACAAACTCGAGAAGGAGCAGGTTGCCGCTGCTACGGAGAAGCTCAAACAAGGCCTTGCCGCGCAGTCGCACCAAAAAGAGACTACCATCATCTCCAACAAGGAAGGAGCCAAGCTGCAAAAGAAGCCGAAGCGTGAATCCAGGCTCCCTCTCCAGAGGCCCTTGATTCATAAGAAGGACAACTTCTTCAAGAGAACTAGGACGGAGCTTAAATGGGAAGCTCTGCGCCTCAGAGCTCCAAGTCGCCCCAAGCAGCTCAAGAACTCTGGTGGGCCATCAAGGCCGAATGCGGCCATTTCGAACAGCATCAGGGGTCGCGAAGATGAAACGCCAAAAAAACCACTGACTATCCTCAGTTTCAGCGATGACGAGGATCACGATCTCTTGGGGAACTCTTATGCTCGCGAATTGGATGATGATGATCTCTTCGGCGACTCCCATGATCCTACACTGGATAGCATTTCCAGAGGCAACAAGCAACAAAGTACTGCCGCTTCCCCTCTGTCACCATTCCGCAACACGTCTTCCGAGCTTCTTCCAGTTCTAAAACAGTCAGCCAAACGTCCCCACGGTTCTGAGGAAACGGACACCGAACAGTCAACCAAGCGTCTTCGTGGTCACGAAGGAACAATGACTCCTGCCACGTCGGCTCCCAAGAAAGCCAGCACAGCGTCTTATCAGGCATCCCAAGAACCCACCAGACGCCGGTTGAAGGGCCTATCAGCAGCACCGGGTGCCAACAGAGTATTCACACACAAGCCTGCGCCTGAAACTATCAAGAAGCCTGCGCCTAAGACTGTCACGGAATCGGTTGCTAAAAAGCCGGAAGAGAGCAGCAATCCAACGAAGAGTAGCGATCTCGCGGCCCAACCCGCTGTCAACCCCACCACGGGCCATCATTCTCACCGCGGCGTTTCCAAACTGGCTCGATCTGCGAGCAGCTCTCGTTCGGAGACTCCTTCGGGCGACGAGTCGGTTGCGGACCCTAACCGGACGACAATTCACCACAGTAGCCAGGACCGGGTCGAGTCGTTGAGCGGGCTTCCAGTGCGTGCCGTGAAGCGGGCGACGACGCATCGTTATCCCATCTTACGGGCCCCTGTCAAGCCGAGGAGCAGTTGAATCTCGGATCTAATGGGTACTCCTTCCTTATGATCAAACCGGACGGTGGGAGATGAGAATGAGACTTTGGGGAGTGGGTGAATATACGGTACGGTTTGACGATCGATGGCACGGTTTGGAGTAAATGGAGTTGGGCGTTACGGGAAAAGACTACGGATCGCTTGGGGCCTGTCTAGAGTTGAGAAGCTGTCCAGGATTTGCTCAAATTTTATGTATCAAGTTGTTGAGCTAGTGTTGGAATGGAAGCGGTGGAATTTGTATATACGGTAGACAAGCTGGTGGCAAATCAATTCTGTTCCCCTTTTCAACATTGCTCTTGTCTTTGGTTTTTGCCTTTTATGACTAGCCCATGCGATGTAGCTTTCTGGCATATCGTCCCAGTCCGAACCGCGGTGACCCATGCCTTCTACCACGTCCAGCCGCTTCAACTTCAAGAACACACATCATCTTTGAACAGGCGAACCATGCACAAAACCAAAGCACAAGTGTCAAGACGCAACACCAGAGAGACAACTGACGCGAATCTATCTCTCGTGTTCACCTCCCATCAAATACCGAAGAACAATAAACGCTAATGCACCGCCCCCACGCCGCTTGTCGCCCGTGGCTGCAAGATGCCATACCTACCGCCTCCTCACCTCAACTCGTACTCATCCCCATCCCTTTATTCAACCATGTCCTTCATAGTACGCCACCTCTGAGCGCCAAAACCAAGTGCAGAGTCGCCCCGCCCACCAGAGAGTAGTCATCCGCCGTCTTGTCGTCGAGCCTGCATGATACATTAGCAAAGAGCTAACGTTGGTACTGCCTGTCGTTTTGGTGGGTTTTGGTAATACGAAGGGAAGCAAAGGAGAGGGTAAGGGAAAAAGAAGTGGAAGGAAAATGAAAGGGAATTACATTTGCTTGCCGCCGTGGATCAGACGCTGCTGGGCGGGCGGAATGCCCTCCTTTTCTTCGACGAGCTCCTTGATCTTGGATACCTTTGGTCATCGGTAAGTATTTTTCGAAGATAACATTTGTGAACATTAAACTGGAAAAATGAGAAAACACACCTGGTCGGAGCCCTCGACGTTCAGCTCAATCTCCTTGCCGGTGAGCGTGCGGACCCTGGTGGTTTGAGCTTGGTTAGTAATGAGATATATCGCGATGTATGGCGGGGCTTTTGGTCCGGTGGGATGTTGCATACTTAATGAGCATCTTGGCGGGTCACCTCGCGATGGCTGAGTGCTTCTTAATGGGTTTTCTTCGGAGTTGTTTAAGGAGACGGCACTGGTATTCTGGCTTGGACAGGTTACAACAGATTTGGGACTGCACAACGAGAGGTACGGAAGACGCGATGGCCAAACAGGCTGATTGAAGGCAGCAGAGTGGTGTGTGCAAGTTTGGAGGTCGAGGAGGGGTAGTGGGGTAGCTGCAGGGAGGGTCGCGGCCTTCCATCGCTTTCAAGCAGTGCGGTGCCTGTTGTCGCTTAGTGGGGCTGCCTTGCCAGGAGCCCTCTGGCCGAGACTCGTCATCAAACATAACCACCCATAACTAGACAACCCCCCCTCCGTCGCAACCTCGTTTGCGGCCATCTCTGCCCTGATGTGACAGAGATGATTAAGACCAGCTGGTACTGAAATTGCTCAAGTTCCAGTTGTGGTACAAGATCATCTTCCTCTGAATACTTTTTGTTACATGAACTTGGCATTAACTTGTCTGTCTCTGCTCATTATTGATTGACTGTTTGTGACGGCGGACGAAGAAATCGGTAAACCTTTAACATACCTTAGACTCAAGGAGTTCAAAGATATACGACCTTCACAGTCATGGGAAGCTATCGGAAACAGGTTGTTAGCCAGTCAAGGTTGTTACCTCTTGGCCAACTACCGGGCATGTACCGCATTGACAAGCCGAGAATCATCATTTTGTTACACAGGGACTGCTAGCCATCTGCCCTTAAACATACAGTAGAGATTGTCCGTCGCCGCCGAGCGACTCATTCCTCCATCCACCCGCTTCCACGTTGCCTCTTACTTTCTCTCTGTCTGGTCGAAAACGTTCAAACCCAAGCCCTCTGAGTCAAGGAGCAACCTGTTCTTTCCGCCCGCTTCCTGCAGTAGCCCGGCGATCGTCCGGGCATTCTCCAGCTTCTTCAGCTCCACGTATGCCCTGTTCTTCTTGATAGCATCGCCGATAAGCTCAGCAGACCGGGCCTCACCCTGGGCCTTGACCACCATGGCCTGCTTCTCCTGCCGCGCTTTGTCGACGATGAAGGCAGCACGCTGCGCCTCTTGTTGCGCGACTTGTTTGGCCTCAACAGCCGCTGTGAACTCGGGTGAGAATGCGAGATGCTATATATGAGTCAGCATAACGGAACGAAACAAGGGAAACAATGACATGGTCGCGTAACGACATACCGTCAGAGAGACATCATCTAGCAAAATGTTGAAGCGCGCGGCTCTCCGGGACAGGTTGTCGCGCACGAGCTTGGCAACCATCTCTCTCTGGGTGATCAACTGACTGGCGTTGAACTGGGCAACGACACTCTTGAGAACCTCGTTGACAATTGAGGGGAGCACGCGCTCGTCATAGTCCTGGCCGAGGGTCCGGTAAATCTGGGGGAGCGACTGGATGTCTGGCCTCGACAGCACACGGCAGGTGATGTTGACCATTTGTAGATCTTTGGTACCCGTCAGGGACGAGACATTTCTCGGCTTCGCTCTCACGTCGTAGATGATCGGCGTCTCGAACCACGGGATCATGAGATGGGTTCCTGCCGTCGTATTAGCTCGGGTACTCTCGACATCGGGCAATGGGAACGTGGCGGTTCGGTCGCACCTTCGCTGTAGATATCCTTGCTAACACCGCTAATCCTTCGGTATTTGATTGCTCTGTGACCACCATCAACGTTGAACAAGGCGTTCTGGAAGAGCAGAGCGCCGCCACCGAGAAGCAGGAGTCCGGCAAGACCGCCGCCGAGGCCACGGGGAGAGCCGCCGGGGAAGCCGCCTCCAGGCCCGAAGCCTCCGCGACCGCCAGCTTTTGCAGCCGCCCGGATCCTGTTGGCGTAATCCTCAAATGGGCTGCGGTTCGACATTGTTCGTCTGGTGGTGCAATGGGTCGGGGACTCGCGATAGTATGCGAGGTGCTCGCTCGGTTTGCTCGGTGGAGAAAGAGCTTCGGCAAGCTTCCCTGGGCACCGTTGGTCCGTGCGCAATCAAACAGTCTGGCCCCATGCTGCTTTTGATCCCTAGAGAAAAGGTACGTACCCACGCCACGGCCATTGGAACCATTGACCATCTTTTTCAACTCGTTGCATATCGTCTCTTTCAGGTGCCGTCTCACCCGTTAGGAGGGTCTCAGCATCTAAACCTGAGAGCACGCTGCCTACCTGAATTTACGTGAGCATACAGAACTCGCGTGGGACTGGAAGACAGAGAGCTTGATACCCAAAATTGCTGTGGTAGCCCACATTCTCTGGTATAATCCATCGTTTTCCTGCTTTGCCAATTGTTAGGTTCAGGACTCACTTCCTCTCCTTGCATCACTCACATCTGGACCCAGACGTGACATCCACAACACTGCGCGTTCCGTGCCATCGCCTCCATATATCAATTTCCCGGTTGCTGCTGCCTTCTTTTTTTTTCTTTTTTCTTTGTCCTTTGTAGAATCGACTCTACAGACTTGGTGCTCGCAGAACCACTGCTCAGCTGTCGCAATGTCGACCAGACAACCATCCCGCGTCGTGTTCGTGGGGAACATCCCCTATGGTGAGTCTGGAGGGTATGCTTGTCCGCCATCTGAACGTTGCTAACATGTTGGTGCAGGCTTGACCGAGGAACAAATCACAGAGATTTTCAGCGGTGCTGGGAGGGTTCTGAACTTTAGACTCGTCTATGATCGCGAAACTGGCCGGCCAAAAGGCTTCGGCTTCGCAGAATTTCCCGACTACGGTGCGCATTTCCTGCCCTCTATCTTTCTCATTACATCCAGCAATTTCTCATCGTCTACTATGCAACAGACTCTGCGGCCTCGGCGGTTAGGAATTTGAACGACTACGAAATCATGGGTCGCAAGTTGCGGGTCGACTTTAGCAACGAAACGGTCAGCGACGACGACAACCGCGATCGGGATGGCGCTGTATGTCTCTTCTGTTCTGCTCTCCTTCCGTTTTCTTGTCCCCCAAATTAACACAAACGATCCTTCTAAGGCTGGCACCAATTACTCCAACCCCGGCGCGCCTAACGGCAGCATCAGCGCAGGCCCCTCGTTGAGCTCGAACCCGGCCGGCGCCCCCTCGGGCAGCAGCAGCAGCAGCTCCTCCCTTCCCCCGCTCCCGCAGGGCAAAGACCTCCCTCCAGGCGTGTCGTGCATCGACGCCATCTCCCGCACCCTCAACACGCTCCCGCCCGCGCAGCTGCTCGACATTTTGCAGCAGATGAAGACGCTCGCCGCCTCAGACCCGGCCCGCGCCACCGAGCTGCTCGCCCAGGCACCCCAGCTCGGCTACGCCGTCTTCCAGGCCCTGCTAATCATGGGCCTCGTCTCCCCAGACGCCATCACCTCGGTCCTCGAGCCAGGCGCCGCCTCAGCCTCCGTCTCCATTCCGCCCCCCCCATCATCCTCTACCCCGGCCCCTGCACCCTACGGGGCTGTCCCCGGCGCGACTGGGACCCCCCCGGTACCCGCGGCAGCCTCAGGAGCAGTGGGCGGTTACGCGCCTCCGCCGCCTCCTGCTGCTGCTGCGGCTGCGGCTCCTCCCCCGGCGCAAGACCCAGAGGCGCTGATGCGGGCTGTCTTGGAGCTGCCGCAGGAGACGATCGACCAGCTGCCCGAGGCGGAGCGGCAGCAGATTATGGCACTCCGGGCGAGCTATGCCGCGCAAGTGCGTCGTTGATAATAGGCGCAAGGCAGGCCACCCTTCCTTGCTATTCTTCTCCATCCTGAGAGTATCTATCTATCGAAACAGTGCATGGGGCTTGCCTGAGGTGCGCACTGCCATGCCTGGGCAAAGAGCTAAGGAGACGAAGACAGGGTTGAAATGAGCTTGGATGGGTGACTGCGGTGGACGGTTTGCCAATCACGTGGCTGTCTGGTGCCATCCGTCGTTTTCTTTTCAGTGGATCGTGTCCTTCTCATTGGCGTTGCGGAAGGGTTAAATAGGGATATCTAGAGAAACTGTCTGAACGCACAAGATGCAACCCATACCCATATAATACTTGTGGAGAGTTCATCATTCCACGGCGGATGGGCTAATTGCGATGAGTACAGCTGCTACATGATGTGACACCCCAAGTGTTTCAAGCCCACTGTGCCTTTCTCTCTCGTCACCAACATCCATGCAATTCAGTGCTTTTCTTCCTCGGTAACCCAAGACGAACAAACAACTCCTATGCGGGTTATGTACGTATGCGGGTGAATCATGGATGCGAAAACAGAACTGCCTCCCCCCCAAATCCAAACGCCGGCACCCAGAAGGAAAACAGAGAAGAGAAAAAGAAGAAAGAAAGAAACAAGAACACCTCTAACAGCCAGCCCCCACAGTCTCAAACAATATTGTACACCCTCTTTGCAATCAGGTAACACGCGACACCAAAGAGCAGCAAGGCCGAGGTGATGCCGATGAACCAACTGAGGTCACCCTCATACTCCTGTCCCGGTACCCAGACGTTCATGCCCCACAGGCCCGTGATGATGTTCATGGGCAGCACGATGGTGCCGAGCACCGTCAGCTTCCCAAGAACGTCAGCCGTCTGCTCCTGCCGCTCGTTCATGCGGATGTTAATTTGCGCGAGGTAGTTCCCGTGCGAGCGAGCCAGGATCCTTTTGACCGTGCAAAGTGTCAGAGTTAGTTTTTCTGCGACCATCTTGTTATTTTGGAGGGAAGAGGGGAGGGGGAAGACAACTCACTTCTCGTAGTGGCTCAGGTTCGAAGTCATGGTCACGATATGATCCTGAATGTCGCCCAAGTACAGCCCAATCTCGGACCGCGGCGCCACCTCCCAGTGCTCGTTGCAGCGTTTCGCAAATCCCTTGATGACGTCGGCCTTGTTGCTGAGCAGCCGGTACAGCGACATGACCTTTTTGCGGCAGTCGCCGACGCGCCGGAGCATATCCCGCCCGGCCTCGGCCGACCGCACTTCGACCGAGGCGTCGCACTTCTCGTTGAGTCGTCGCCTTTCCTCTTTCAAAGCCTGGTCTTCCTCTGAGTGCATCTGCAGGATGGCGAAGTCGATGTCGTCAACTTCGTCTTCAATGTTTTGTATGAGCGGGCCAAACGCATCCGTGATGTCGTCAATAATGGCGTACGAAATCCAGTCCGACGACAAGATCAAGTAGTCGCGCAGCTGGCGGATCCGCCGCCGCACGTTCGCCGGGTGGGGAGTGACGGAGAAGTGGAAGCTGAGGACACCTTCCCGGAACACGACGACGTACATGTTGACCGGCTCGAGAAACTTGTCGCTGGTTTGGTCCTGATCAAAAGTGCGGTAGTTGACAAAGTAGTAGTTGCGGAAGAGCTCCACCTTCTCTCGCTGTTCTTGCATCATGATGTCCTCGGCCGTGAGAGGGTGGATGCCGAAGGCCTTGGAAATGACTTTCATCTCGGCCTCAGTCGGACTGAGAACATCCAACCACCACACCGGGCGATCCCCGTATTTGGGCGGTTTCGATGGTTTCCCATCCTGGGCCGGCTCGGGTGCGTCCGGCGGCTTCAAGTCTGCAGGGGCGTACCCACCCGAACCCGTCCTGATTGCCTCGCTGTTCGTGGACGGTTTCCGCTCGGAATCCGGGCTTGTGGTCGCCATAGATGGCTGCTTCGATGGGATTCTTGGGTCACCACCCTGTCCTCCCAGCACCTGATACAAGTCAACTTCTGGCTCCTGCTCTTCCTCGCCGTCAGAGCTGTCCGAGAGGACTGGGGGATCAGGAAGGAAGAGTTCCCTAAAAGTGCCTCCCGGCTGCACTAGCTCGGAAATGGTCTGGCTGTGGATGGTGCTCCGGAACTCTTCGTTGAAGTAGGTAAAGCGGTAGGGCGCGGCCTCCTCGGCCTGGAACCAGCCCCGGTGGACAGGCCGCAGTCTCCCGTCAATCAGTTGCGGTTCGGTGATTCGCTTTACGCGGCGCTCCTCGCTTCGGCCTTCCTTTTCAAACCGACTCCACTCGTCCAGAATCGACAGGTCTGGCCATTTCCCAGGCCGCCTTCGTGTCCTTGGACGGTACGCGGAATCGCTATCATGAGCGGTAGGCTCATCATCACCTAGTTCAGACAAGCCTTCCTGCGGGAAGCACACGTCCTCTTGTGCTTGCAGCGCAATGGTCTTCCTCCTGTTCAGCGGCGACGGCCGGCCATCCTCGTCTCCACTCCCTCTGGGCGTCGAATGTACACTATGGTCAATATCGGCACGCAGGAGCACGTCGCCAAAGCTCATCGACATGCGATCCGTCGGATGAAGAGGAGGCGATCCCGGTACCGAGGGCGGGTAGTTAACATTGTAAGAATCGCCGGGTTGTCTGCCTCTGGTGCTGCTCGCTTTGCTCGACCCGCGGTGGCTTGGTGGCCCGTTCTTTCGCGATGCATCCTCCGTTCCGTAACCGGCAAATGTCTCGCTCCTCTGGAACACCGGGCTGGAGAGAAGAGGCGCACCCTCGTCCTCCTCGTCGCTATCTACCCTAGTGGATACTTTCAATCTGGTGGAGGGTTGCGGAGCCGGGAACGAGGCGCTCGTCATCATCGTCGAGAGGCGCCTAGGTCGGAGAAACGGCTGCTGGTCCCTGGAACGCGACACAATTAGCCTTGGACAATGACACCCGGTCGCAACAATGGCAAACGTTACCTGTGATCCAACAATGACTCGCTTTCGAGGCTTGTAATGCTAATGTTATGGCCTGGCCGGGCATAGAAGCGCTGCGGGGCGTCTTCCAGCCCCCCTTCATTGACGCTGTCCTGTGCTATCTCGTCGGCGGGAAGCGCGAATGATTTCCTTCTCTGCTTCTTCTTCCTGCCCCCTCTATGGTTCTTCCGCCTTCTCGGGGCAGAAGTGGACGGGGCCGGGGGAAGTGATGCATGAGCAGAGGTTGAGGCGTCCCTGTCCAAAGGCGACTGTTTCTTCGACGAGTCCATTGAAACGAGCACCCGATGGGGGTCGGGCGAG
The DNA here is from genome assembly GCA_033296725.1 of Corynascus novoguineensis. NCBI lineage: Eukaryota > Fungi > Ascomycota > Sordariomycetes > Sordariales > Chaetomiaceae > Corynascus > Corynascus novoguineensis. The sequence goes on from MU857603.1 coordinate 551,994, forward strand.
GCTGGCGAATCAGTTTTGGGGGGTGCCTGTGCTGTTTCAGTGGGTGACGACGTGGGTGTAGCTCCTTGGGCACATGGGGCGTCGGACTCGCTTCGGCTTTCCGAGTCTAGCGTCGAGCGATGGGACATAAGCAGCGCGGGGGAGGGAAGCAAGGGGAAGTGCGGATGTGATTGGGGCCACGTCCCCTTAGTGGGTTCGAAGATTGGAGAACAATTTGATCAGGTGCTGGCCGCGAGGCGGTCCGGTCCGTCGTGATTCAGAAAGGGCAGCATGGATGATGGCGACTGCTGTTCAATGCTGCGGCCGGATCGAAAGCCGCTGATGTCCGCACAAAGATTGATGGAGGTCGCATCATTGAGGCTTTCCTATGGTGGAAAAGCCGTTGGGCGGGTCGCAGGCGTGTTTAGGGTGGCGCCTCGGCTCTCAGGTTCCAGTGATGTCAGCCAGGTGAGGGAGCTCCCCTCGCTGATTGCAGCAGCTGATTGGTTCCACAGGGTTGGGTTGGCCTGGAAGCCATGGTTCTTCGCATCTCCCCGCACCTCCACCAAGCACTGACCCCCACGACAAGATGCGTCGGTATCAACAAGGACTGTACGGACATGCACTATGCATACATTGCTTAATACCTGCTCATGCGGTTTTATGAGTTGCGCTTCAAATTCGCACTATTCTACTCAGCAAGAGCAGCCAATTTGGATTTTTCCTCGGTGCGCTAGATACTAAATGATATCAAGGCAGATGAGAAAAGCAAATGCGATTTCTGCCTCAGAGCTCCTAGTCCCCACAAGGAGGTATATACTGCCAACTTGCGTAGTCCGCAACAGTAGTACGGGTTGGATATATTCACCGACTGCCGTCGTGCCTTTTTGCGCTGCGATAATGGAGTCGCGGCACGGGCAGTCGCCGGGAACATCTCGATTTGTGTCAACTTGCACACGCACATATACTCGGCCCAAAGGGTTCAATAGTCGGCTTGGCTTACATGCACAGCATACGAGCAGCTCATTAACTGCAGTCTGCATCGTCAGCTGGAGCTATGTGAACCCCTCCTCCGGTCTGATGAGGCGACAGCGGAGGGGGTTGGTGGAACCTACGGCACTTGCGGGTGTTGCTGAGCGAACAGTTGGACCCCTCAGTTGAGCCAAACTTGACATCAAAATCAATCAGGGTCTCGGTGTCTCGTGGAATCTTCATCAAGGTCTCAAATGTCTCAGAAATCTTCGTCATTTACATCTGCGACGTAGTTGTGCATTCAATCATCCAAATCTCACCTTTTCACTCCTAAACGCAAACACTCGTCACAATGGCCGGCTTTCCCAAGCTCATCCCCGCCTTCACGGTCCAAGTATGTAACCAGACTCAGCGTCGAATTCCCAATTACAGGTTCCCACGAAAATAATAAGGAATCAATCATATTTATCCTTCAACCTCCTGATCTTCATCCCTGTTCTCGTCCTAGCTCCCTACCGTTACATCTCCCCCTCCTCTTCCCCCAAAATCACCTTCTTAGTCCAATAAAGTAACCCAAATAAAAAAAAAAATCACCAGGTCGCGATCGCCCCGCCACAAGCCATCTCTACCTCACTGACCTTCGTCCCTTTCCTTTCGACCGGGGGCACCATCATCTCGGAGCCGTCCTACCCAATCCGGTTGAACGCCGCCATCGAGCACGGCGCCGACTACATTAAGGCGGGCCCCAACGGCCCCGACGGCAGTAGCAGCCGGCACGTGCGCCTGGACGTGCAGAGTCTCGCCCGCGACGCCGCCACGGGCGCCCTGCTCCGCTTCATCTACCGTGGCAAGATCGCAACCACGGGCGACGCCGGCCGGGTCCTTCGCGGAGAGGAGGGTGCGGGGACCACGGGTTTTGGGGAAGCTTGTGAGTCAGCTCTTCGAGTTTCCCCGGTTTTTGTCACCATCACACCAGTACAAAAGGATGAATAAGGTGTGCTGATTGGGTATGATGTCTAGTCTCGGTCGTCGAGTTCGAGGTTGGGAGCAAGGAGTTGGCGGTGCTGGAGGAAAAGGTATATGTTGGGTCTGGGCGCTTTATCATTGAGCCCGGGAAGCCGACCATTGTCGAGTACAAGGTCAGCGAGGTCACGGCCTAGACGAAACAACCCGATGCTGGGATTATGGCTGGAGTTTGTCTTTGTTGGGTGCCCATGGGGCGGCATTTCACATCAATGTAGTTCATGTCGTGTTTGTTTGCTGAACGACGCCAAGGCAGGAACCGAAAATATGGTCTTTATGGTCGATCATAGGGTATCCGCTCTGCAACTACCGGACTGTGTGTGGCCCAAAGAAGCCGCTGCTATGGAGACTTCCTATGTCTTCTGACGGTGCATTCGAGGCAAACCAAGTTCCCGTTTCACACCTCCTATGCAGAATCCTTTTCATTCCCTATCCATGCACAGTTGATCCGACCCACCTCCGTCAGTTCGCCGGCGGGCCTCCGGCCTTTTGGATCAGTAGTTGTCCAACTGAAAGGTTGGCTATTTCAAACGCCTTGGATCCCTGCGGAAACGTCCCGAGAGCTGCCCACAAGTCGATCAGTGGCTGCATGGGCTCAAGATCCGACTTCTTCAGCAGGTTCAACGTGGTTGCCGTCAGAATAAAGTGGCTGAAGCAGCTGTTCATCGACTTCTCGAGGTTCAGGCTGAACATGTCGTCAAAGTGCGACCAGTACAAGTGCGCATAAACCCGGAACATCTGGCGGAAGATAGTCTGGCACGTCTCCATGAAATTTTGAGGGAACCCGCTCCGCTTGCCCACCCAGTCCTGGCCGGATTCGGGTAGTGGAGTGCAGAATGCCGGGTTGTCGGCGTACGAGACGCCCGCCGGGTCCGTCGGGAAAATAGTGGCGTCGTCAATCTTGCCCGTGATGTACCGCTGAACCAGTGTCAAGTACTCGTACGCAGGAATCTCGACAGGTTGATACCGAGAATTAAGCCAGGTAAACGAGTGGTTGCTAGTGCAGTTAGTATACATCGCCCTCGAGAGTGATTTGACAGGCAGACTCGCCTCCCCGCGGACATCTTGGCGCATCTCCTAGAGTTGCAGATAGAGCTGCCGTCTTCCTCCTTGTCATGAACCAGGCGGATGAAAGTGATCAGCATTCTCCAATGGTCCACAACTACCAGATGAATTAGTCGTGTGGCCAAGTAGGTTATTACAGATACTTACCTTGGTGGGCAATCCACTCCCCCATTTCGACTGTCTTGGGCTTTGCGCTCAGCGTCAAGAAGTTACCCTTGACAATGTGCTTCGCATAGTTGGCATTGAGCCATAGCGGTTTCACGGGAGGTAGGTGATAGGAGGCGAGAACCTCCTCCGCTGACGGCACCATACCACTAGCCTGGTCCATGCCGATGGTCTCAGCAAGTGATGGCGAGGTGGGGAGTGGCGGGAGCTTCACTGCAAGATTGGAGGAGGAAGACTGGCTTCCTTGATGCCCTTGGTATGCTTGGGAAGAGTTTCCTGGATGCTGGGCTGGGGCTTGCGCTTGCGCTTGTGCCTGCGCCTGTGCTAGTTGTTGCTCAGGGCTTGGGGAGCTCGTGCCCGGAGAGTTGGGGCTCCTCTGGCCACGGAACCGGGCGTTACTGTTTACCAGTTAGCCGCACTGCTCTTGACTAGAAGGCGGAGTCAGTTATAGCGACGAGGCTCGACAATTGGTAAAGATGGTTGGTTATGCAGACACACGAATCTCGTCCCGGTCACAAACCAACTTCTGTGACAGGCCAAATATCTGTTTCTGGTTGAACACATTCTTACAATGCCGAATGCAGTGAACCACACTAGTGGATCCCCTGTGCAAACGAAAGATGAGATGTGCTCACGATGAAAAATATGGCAGATGGTTCTTGCATAACGAGTGAAACAGCTGAGGGACTTCGTTGAGGGGCACTACCCTACCCCTGAGCACACACAACCTTGGTAACTATCCCCTGAAGATCCAGAGCCGTAAACAAGAGCTACTTGCTTCGGTTGGCAGAGGCGAGAACCAGAGGGGTGAAGACTGAGAATCTGCTGCCTCACTTTTATGTACGGCTGATTTGAGGCGGCTCGATAGGCAGGCGAGATGCATATACGGTTGTGTTGGGAGTTGGGAGTTGGTGGGTTGCGGGGAAGCGGTGGAAGCGATGGACCGAGACTCACATTCCAGAGAATAGGTTAGACATCGTCGCTGTGAGTTGAGCAAAAGACGGTTTGAAACAAAAAGGAAAAAGGTCCTCTGGCGCAAAGGCGAGATTGCAGATGGCCCGAACACGGTCGTTTCCTGTTAATTTGTACGAGTCGTCATGTAATTGTTTACTGATGAATCGGTTTGGGTCGCAGGTTCCAGACCTCCTGAATCTTGGGCAGGAGACGGGACACATCCCCGCCGTTGTCGCCGTTTCAGCGCCACCGTACTCTTATCGTTATCGGAAAGGGGTAGGGGTAGCTGGCTGAGTCAGCAACAGAGTCGGCGCGGCTCTGGCTCGTTATCTAATCTACCCGTCGAACAAGAGCGAGGCGCGACAAGCGCATTCAACGACTCCTTGAAATGGGCTAAATAGCATAGCGATCAGCACCCGTCACCCATTGACTCCCAGGTTGAGATTCGCTTGAATCATTGCGCCCGCGTCGCTCTCACTCCTCAGTCATCAATAAAAAAGAACGCGCACCCTCGACAGTTCCATACCAATCAAACATGTCCGATTCTGAAGAACCCGTTGATTTTGCCGACGAGGGAGGAGACGATCTTTTTGGAGACGGAGATGACGCGCTTTCGGAGGTGGAAAACGTTGCCAGCGACCGGGAGATTGCGTCGGAAAGGGAAGATGATGCTGAAGACGCGCGCCGCGACGATTACGACGATGAGGAAGAGCCTCGCCAGTTTCGCGAGAAGCTCGTCTCAGAGGTTCCATTGTATAGGCACCGTACTCCGCGCTCCAAAGACGGCGGTGTAAGTCGCGGGTATTCATCTGTTGGTGCTGGCGCCCTTGCTGACAAATGCCTAGCTACACTCGCTGAGGGTGCCCGACTTCGTCAAATTCAAGCCCATGGAGTACAAGCCGGACGAGTGGCAACCGAGCAAATGGGACCTCGACAACGCCAACTCCGAGAATCCGATTCCGTCCATAATGTGGCGCCGCGACCCGGCAACTGGCCGCATGCAGAGCAACGCCAACATCTACCGTTGGAGCGACGGCTCCGTCACGCTCGCCATCGGTGACGAGCACTACGAGATCCAGTCCAAGCCCCTCGCACCGCCCAGCAACAAGCCCTACCGCGAGGTGCAGGATGCGCATTACTACGCCGCTGCCGCCCATTTAACGACCAACTCGCTCCTTATCGTCGGCCACCTCACAGAGCAGTACACAGTGCGGCCCAACAAGGAGCTGCAGGACCACGCACTGGAGCGACTCATGGCCAACCTCGCCGGCGCTAAGAAGGACCGCGGCGCTGAGATGATCATCGTGACTAACGAGGACCCGGAGCTTCAGAAGAAGCAGGCCGAGTTGGCCGAAAAAGAGCGCGCCAAGCTGCAGCGCCGCCGCGAAACGGCCGCCGCCCGCGCCGACGGCGCCGGCGGTCGGTACAAGGGAGGCGCCCTGTCGGTGGGCGATCTCGAGGGTCGCCGCGGTCCGGCCGGCGCAGGGAGGAAGCGCGGCGCGCCGGGCGGCGCCAAGCAAAAGCGCCGGCGGCCCGAGTATGACTCAGACGACGACCTGCCGAGCGGTACCCGCCGTGCGGACAATTACGATATGGACGACGGTTTCTTGGTCGACAGCGATGAAGAAAGTGAGGAGGCCGCGGAGGAGGATGAGGAGGAGGAGGAGCTGCTGGACGACGATGACGACGAGGATGAGAGGCCGCGGGCCAAGCGGCAGAGGACTGCGGACCCGGATGAAGATGCCGAGCGCGACGAGGACGGCCCGAGTCACGATGCCTCGAGGGGTCGCAGACGGCGTGTCATCCAGGATGACGATGATGAGGAGTAGACATTCGGAGACTACTAGGGGATGTATCATATTTTAGCGCACGGTCACAGGCACTTTGGCGTCTTCAGGTCGGAAAATGGTAACTGGTCGAAGAACATGCAATTTCCCCTCAATGTTCACATCTGCTTTTCTAGGAAGGTAGTGATTACAGCGCCGTTGCTTTCGGTAGGAGAAAGAATGGATTACCTAGTAGAACCCTGGCATTGCTTATTCGTCAGACTACCGACCTGCACCACTACATATTCCATCAAAAATCTCCTTAAAGACCAGGAAGTTGTTACCTGAAGCAGTTTTTGCCCCGTATATTCATCACCTCAACATCCGCTCCATACCTGATGAGGGCCTTAGAAACGGCGCCGTTGTTAATGAAACACAATGGGGATTGATCAACATGGTGTTTCGCTTGTATGTTGACATTTCCCTCCACTAAAGTCTCAACGACTGCTTCGATGCTAGCGAACTGCAACGGTGTCTGACCTCGGTCATTCTTCACCTCAGCGTTTTTCCCACGCTCAAGGAAAGCCTTGACGACAGCTTCCTAACCAGCTGCACTGGCGTGGCTAAGAGCGTTCGGTTGTGCTCATCCTTTGTCTCCATGTCGGTCACACGACGAGTAAGGCTCTGCTACAGGTTTCATCCATGGTCCGAACAGCACGACACAGCACTTCCGGGTCCAGTGGACTTCAGAGAGGGTTGATAAGGAACCAACGGTCCAATCATGGTGTCCTCCAAAGCGCAGGAATAAGCAAGATATAAGGCTCGCGGTTGGTCTTGCTTGCCTCTGAAAGAAAACCTACCACTCCGAGTGGACGTGCCAGATTCAGGAAGCTGATGGAACAGCTCGCAAACCTTGCCGAGTTCAGGAACCAATGGTCGAGTTCGGGCGGTTGCTCGCATGAAGGTGAGAAATGTCTCTTCGTTCGTCATTATTAGCGAAGCGAAAAGAGGGCAACGAATCAATTATCCAGATGAAGATGTCTGACGCTTCCTCTTGAATCCGGTCAAGTATTCCGTGGCATTCATCGGCGTCTTCCGGTTCAATCGTCTGCCTGCCCTCCACACACCTCTGACCATCTCTTGCTTACTCTTTCCGCTTCTCCAAGATCAGGCCGAGGCACTTCGAGACGCTGGTGTGTAGGCAATGGCCGCCGGAGAAGACGACTCTGGATTAAATACGATTTGCCATGGCGGCCTCGACCAAGAGCTCAAAAGGTCTGACCATGTTTGGGATCATACTCCAGAGAAAGCTGGCTACGCCTAAAGAGCATAGCCAAGCCAACCTCTGAGGCAGATGCCCAGCGGAATCGACCAGCTGGCTGGTTCATAATGAATTCATGGCGAGGGCGGGACCGAGGTAAGAATTGATCGCCACACTGATGCAGCGAGACGTCTATGTTGTCAGGACGAAAGCGAAGAGAAATCGATTTTGACCATTTGTTTGGGTTTGAGGGACGTGATCAGTTTTGATCTTGAAGGGTAATCAAAATGAATTTAGCCCAGATGGCTCAGCAGAACCACGTTTATATCCTTGGTAATGCAAAGGCTGTGTAACAGGTAACTCCAGCTGGTAAATGCAAGACAAAATCTTGGCACTTTGGGCGATGTTCCAACAAAGGGCTTAAAGACTTACTTCATCCAAACGACGTTTACGGCTGTTGCTACCTTTGCCTCTATAGATCACTTTAAAAATAGCCCGGTGTTCCCGACCGGGCCTGTGCTGAAGCCCCCGGAAACGCTCCGGGAATCGAATCTACCGCCACGTCCTCGTCTGAACTCGGATAGTTGCCGATCTCGTCCAACGTATCGGGTGGTGCCCGCATCGCCTCCAATACTTCCGGGTCTAATCCTGGTGGTTGGAAAGGCTTGATGGTGTGGATCTCACGCCCCGAGGGCATCTGTGCAAGGAGCGGGCCCACAGGAGGGATCGGTTGTGTGAGCATCTAGAAGCGGAGCACGTCGTCAGACACCAGGACACAAAAGGGCCAAGGGCTTGACTGACCGTATCATTCTGCTTCACCCACTTGGCTTCAAGCATCTCAAGCACCCTCGTCTCCTCCAACCTTCCGCCGTCCGCCCCCCAATCCAGCCCACGCTCAACTTTCTTGTCCTCTCGTCGCTCGCTCCATTCCTTCCTCAGCCCCCTCAACCCCCCAACTCCTTTCTCACCTCCTTTTCTCTCGACACCCACCTCTCCTAAACCCGCCCTCAACCATGCAATCCCCGTCCCCGTCTCACCTCCAATCTCCGCGTCAATGCCAAAGAACCGGCATGCCCTCGCTCGACTGGCCCTCCTGAGATCCTCCACGTACCTCAATAGCCCCTCGCTCACCTTCCCGCTGGACCCGGGAGTTGACGGGGACGAAGAAGAAGAAGCGAGCCCCGCGGCGGCCTGCGCGGCGTGTTCGGCCGCCGCCAAGCACAGCCGCGCAAACAGGTGGGCGCGCACCTTGGGCACGTCTGGGCTCTTGTACATCCACTCAGTGTCATGCGGGTTGCGGGCTTGGGCCACGGCCGCCGGGTAGGGATCGTCCTTGAGCACAGCAAGCAGGGTTGCCTCAGCGAGGGCGAGGGATCGCATCGCGCGGAGGGTGGCCGGGGCGATGTCCGGGCATGGGGACAGCTGCTGCTGGGCGGAAGGAGGTCGGGCGCAGAGATAGTTGTAAATAGAGGCAGCATCGAGGAGGTGACGAGTAGCGGTGGTAATGGCGGTCTGACGCTGGGCCGTGCCCACTGGGGCCGTGGTGGTGAGGTAAAGAGGCTGAAGGGCGGCGCGAGACTGAAGAGTGTGGGTGATAGCGAGAGTGGAGAGAACGAAGAGGAGCTCGTGCTCGAGGGTGTGTACTTTTATGCGCGGGAGCTCGCGGCCAGGCAGTGGGCTGTTAGTGAGCGTCGGGCGCCATTCTATACGAGGCGGCGCCGTGAGAGTGACGGAGGGCTCGCTGGGGTGGGCGCTTTGGCGAGAGAGGCCATTGTCGAGGGTGAGGAGGTAGGGAAGATATGTCTGTAGAGCCGAGGCGACAGTGGGGAGAGAGGATGCTTGCGAAGTTGGAGGGAGACGCTTGTATTTCTTTAATGTGTCTCGGACGACACCGCGGTGGGTGCTTGCTTGGAGGGGCAGAGAGGGGTGCGATTCGCAAGCGAAACTCGACGAGAACGAGAACGAGGAAGTCGTGGGGAGAACAAATGGATACGGCATCTTGAGGGGTTGAATAACAACAAAATGGAATTCTATATTTCCCTCCAGGGGTTCGCCAACTCCTAAATATCTGATATCTGTCGATGTCTTGGGGCTTCTCTCGGTTCAGCTTCGTGAGCTCCGATAGCTTAATGAGCTTGATCAACTCAAGTGAGGGGCCTGGACCAGGGCCACCAGAAAGACCAGACCCTGGTCTGGAAGAGTGACATCACATCCATTCAATTGCGAACCCTAACCCGTGTTTTTCTACAGAGCAAGCTTCCAGCTTCCCCACACGGTTACACCCCAAACTGAATGCTCGATCCTTGTCTTGGCCAGATTGCTGGGCCCAAAATTGTTCCACATGCCCGTCAACCACGAACCTCTGCAACGTTCAATGAGGCCTCCTCTCTGACTTCAGCTGCATCCTCGGTGACAATGGCCAAGCCATCGCCTTCTGCGCACAAGCCAAGGCGAAAAGTCAAGCAGGCCGCCAATGCGCCGAGCAGTTTACGCAATGTCGGCCCCGTCGAAACCATGTCTCGCGCCCCAGCGTTTCCTCTTGCCGCCCTTCTCTGGCCTGCGAGGGGCACCGTCTCGCAATGGGAGCTGTTGCCCCTGATCTTGATGGCTGTCGGCCTCTTCAGGTGGGCTGCTGGGCTATGGGGCTATTCTGGTACGTTTAGCTAGCTGAGGGCCTCTGTACTACGTTTGGAAGTGACAGCGACTAACGCTCAACACCCCGTTAGGCTTCGAAAAACCCCCCATCTTCGGCGACTACGAGGCGCAGAGGCACTGGATGGAGATTACGACACAGCTACCCATCTCGCAGTGGTACTTCCACGACCTTCAATGGTGGGGTCTCGACTACCCGCCCCTGACGGCCTACCACAGCTGGCTCTGTGGCAAGATTGGCTCGCTCATCGACCCGTCGTGGTTCGCCCTCTTCTCCTCCCGCGGCTCTCACGATCCGACGCTCAAGATATTCATGCGCGCGACAGTGATCGTGTCGGAATATCTCGTTTATATCCCGGCCGTCGTTGTCTTCGTGCGCCGCTTCAGCAGACTGAATGGGGTCGCCAACTGGTCCGCCGCAGTGGCCCTCGTTGCTATCCTGATGCAGCCCGCCACCATCCTGATCGACCATGTACACTTCCAGTATAACACGGTGATGCTCGGGTTCGTCATCGCAAGCATGTCTAGCATTCTCGCTGGCCGCAACCTCTGGGCGGCCGTCTTCTTTGTCGCCGCCCTGGGTTTCAAGCAGATGGCTCTGTACTATGCCTTCTCAGTTTTCGCTTACCTGCTCGGAAGTTGTGTGTTTCCGCGGATCAACCTCCCGCGTCTCATCGCCATCGCAGGGGTCACTGTTGTCGCCTTCGCCATCTTGATCCTGCCGATCGTTATTGGGACTCTTTTGGACGTCCACCGTGGGATCGATTCCCGCCCGGATATCGACGGGCCTCGACCACCCTTGCCGCTTTTCCAAGGGCTTGCCGACTACCTTGATACAGAGGCCTTTTACTACCCAGTGGTTGAACAACTGGTTCAGATGGTGCATCGGATCTTTCCGTTCGCTCGCGGCCTGTTCGAGGACAAGGTCGCCAACTTTTGGTGCGCCTTGAACGTGATCGTTAAGATCAAGAAGTATCCGGCCGAACTGCTGCAGCGCGGTGCGCTGGTAGCGACATTGATCTCCATCATCCCTCCCAACCTCGTCTTATTCTTCAGGCCGAGGAAGGACTTGTTGCCCCTCGCGTTTGCTGCGACGGCCTGGGGCTTCTTCCTCTTCAGCTATCAGGTCCACGAGAAGAGTGTCTTGCTCCCCTTGATGCCAATGACCCTGCTTCTTGCAAGCAGTCACGGGCTAAATAAAACCACCCGCGCATGGGTTGGCTTTGCTAACATTCTCGGCTGCTGGACCATGTTCCCTTTGCTACAGCGGGTCGATCTAGCTGTGCCTTATGCGGTGCTCACATTGCTTTGGGCGTACCTTCTTGGCCTGCCACCTACCTCGTTGGCCGTCTATTTTCAAGAGGGCAGCACCAGCTGGACCCAATGGGCTACGCTCTTCATTCACGGCTCATTCTACCTGGTCATGGCTTTTTGGCACGTCTTAGTGAAGTCCGTTCGACCGCCGCCGGACAAGCCAGACCTGTGGGTGGTGGCTAACGTCGGCGTGGGTGCAGCTGGCTTCTCACTTTGCTATCTGTGGTGTCTTGGAAGGCTGTTCTTGCAGGGCGAAATACTTCCCAGGTCGTGGTTTGCGAAGAAGGACAAGGCGAAGACCCAGTAGACGGTCAATTTAGACGACAGAGCGGAATTCTCGCTAATACTTTAATACGCTGAATTATACCCTGTTCGAAGTCTGGTACAACTCTCGGACGATCTGACGCTAAAAGTCTAACCTTAACGCTATTCGACAGCTCGGACCTAGCCCGCTGGCTCCTCCTGCCACTCGAACTTCAGCGAGTGGATTGGTTGAATGGTTGATCGGCCGAGGATTAAACACTGAAGAATGCCATCAAACACGGTCACCAGCCACAACTGCCAAGTCAGGAAGCTTGCTGTCATTGGACAAAGCTTGGCGATATAGATCGGGTTGCAAGTAGCGACTCTATAGCACTTGCCGCATTATATCTTCAAACATCGCTCCTTTTCGATGCGATGCAGTAAGAGTTCACAGTCCATCAACTTCGCGAATTACGAAGCATCAGTGGACAGAGAAATGGGAGACTTGAAGGAGATGGCATTCAGCCCCGCCCAACGATCTTTGACCAACATCAGATGCAGTGGGGCAAACAAATTCGTCGTACCCGAATGTCAACGCGATGTCTCGGCGACTCAGATACCGTCGCCAATGCTGTGCCATGTCCCCGGAGGAGCACACGTTCTTAACTGAGGCGAGGTTCTTTTGGGGCTTATCGTTCTTCACAACAACACGAGTCGCCTGCTGGTAGCCTTCCTTCAATCAAGAACGAGCCTTCCTTGGCTGGGTCTCGTGTGAATGTGTATGACATGTAAGAGACGGCCAAGCAACGGAGATCGCCCAGATGCGTTGTCAAACTTCCGACAACCAATCGCATCTCGCACAGTAACTTACCTGTTGGATCTTTTCGGGTCTTGGCATGCTCTCAAGCTCTTTCAGCCAACAGCTCGGATGGAATGTTGGGCAGTTGGTGTTGGGGTCCACAAGACGCAGCGAGTCAGGATCACATCCAAAACAGAAGCGATCTTGTGGCTGTAGTGTTACTCAGCCCTCAGCCCTGCAGCTTCCGCTGACACTTTCCTGCTCGTGGGCCGTTCCAAATTTATAACCAACCGCTTCCTATACTGCGTCTGGACGGCACCGAGTCTCAGGATGAAAAGGATGCATCACATTGCCGACCATGTTTCCCATCGCGATGGAAGCGAGAAATGGACTCGGCTCTTGCAGCATGTTGGCTGACCAGCGGACCGGTACCGCGTTCCACGCATCGCCCGAGAGCGCGTTGCACCCCCCAACGGTGTCAAGGAAACGACGTTGTCTAGAAGCATGCCATCTTTTTCCTGTCGCCGCCATATTTCTCCCACTGTTTCAATGCTGGGTGGAGCCACTACGCTCAGCCTTTGTTCTGGGCTTTGTCAATGACATCGACGGACACACCAGGACTCCATCATCTAGTTCAGCTTGCACATTCATGACGGCTTTGTCTTTCCCGGCGAGTCCTACGCCGCCACTCTGACATGGAGATATCGATGCACCCCATGTCCGTATGGTCCATTGGGCGACCTTTTCGTCTGCTCCTGTCAGCTTGATGTAACCCATGCAATGAGCGTGTCCCTCACCAGGCTTGACAAGACCGATCCGAGGTTGGTTGTCTGCTGCGCAACAAGTGGTTGAGCTGTGCTGCTCCACCGGGGCTTGCAGTTCTCGCAGCCAACAAGTCATCCAGCCCCTGGTTAGATACCACCAACAGCTTCCTGCAGACAAGGCACCCGGTGTTGGGTTTTAATACCCGTTTTAGAAGAAGAAAGTCGCGCGGTCTTTGTTTTCCTTCTCTTCCGCGCCTGTTGGTTGCCCTCTTCGACTCAACCTCAACCACCCGCTCAAGAGGGAACAAGATTACTACGGCCATGTTCGTCCGACGATTACTCGGTGTGCTCGCAGTTATGGCGGTCGTAGTAGCGGGGCAAGATGATCGAGATGATCCCACGCCGACTGGTGACTCGTCACCCAGCGAAACCTCCGGGTCTTCAGGGCCAGCGACAATCACCATAGCAGTTGGAGCGGTAAGACAGCAGCTGAAGCCTCTTTGCAACCCAAGCTCATGATTCTTCAGAACGGCCATGTGTTCACTCCCAACGAAGCGGAGGCGAAAGTCGGCGACATCATCAGTAAGTTTTGAGTCGTTGAGCACTTTCTAAATAAGTCAACCTTGACTTACACCAGTTCTTCAACTAGGATTCAACTTTTACCCGGCCGGTGATAACCCACGTATGCCATCCGTTACCTCGTCCCACTCGTGTTACACACAAATTAGCTGACGTTACGGGCTTACAGACCGTGTCGCCCGCGCTGAATTTGGCTGGCCATGTATTCCTTACGAATATGCCAACATCAACAAGCCCGGCTTTTACACTGGCATTATTGCTCCCCAAGTCATCTCCAACGATGTGAGTCCGTCCTCGGTCCCTCTTCCCTACCCATACTAGATGATCTCTAACCCTGGGTGGCAAACAAACCAGCCTCCCTCGTACTCGGTCTGCGTCAACGACACGGAGCCCATCTTCTTCTACTGCGCTGCCCCGGCCTCCTGCGTGGACTATCACATGATTGGAGTCATTAATCCCAACTCCACTCAGACGCTCGCCAAGCAGCTCGAGTACGCCGAGGATGCGACCTACCAGCTCATGCCGGGAGAGCCGTTCCCCTCGGAGACGCCCGTACCGACGCCGACGCCGGGCGAGGGGCCTCCGAAGGATGACTCCGGCTCCGATAGCGACAGCGGAGGCGGGAGCAGGCTGAGTCCCGGGGCTATCGCCGGTATCGCCATCGGTGCCGCGGCGGTGTTGATCTTGGGAGCGGCGTTGCTTTATTTATGCGGGAGGAGGGGCGGATTTGATAAGGCATATCGCAAGTCAGCGTTGGGTCCCACTGCTGCGGCTGCGGCTGTCGCTGGTGGTTCTGGGGGTAGTGGTGGTGGTCGCAGTGGTAATGGTGGAGGCTCTACGTCGCCGAATATGATGGAGGCGAACTATGCCAACGGGGGCGCTGTCGTGTGCGGCGATGGGGGCCACGAGGGTGGTGTCGGGCACAACCCCAAGAGCCCTGGGCAGGTGAGCATGTCGACTTTCTCCGGGCACGATCCGAGCTCCGTGTATGCGAGCGCCGGCGGTTACCCATACATCGGGACAACGCCATCCCCTGGGCCACTTGGGACGGGCACATTGCCTGCGTATGGGTTTGCCACAGCTGGACAGCAGCCCCCTGGGCACCCGGCGTACGGCGACGGTATCTATCCGTGAGTTTCTCTCGAGCATTACCTGGTCTGTATTGCAGTGTGCGTCGTGCTAATGTAGTGTGGTTTAGGGCTCCGCAGTCGTCGCATGGAGCCGATCAGTACACGCCTTTTCTCCAGGCGCCAGTCGAGTTGCCCTCCGGGGATGCTCCGGCGCCGACACAACACTTGCCTCCTGGGTACAAGGGCTAGCCAGAACTTACAGGCAACGGATCCTGTTACAAAGCTCGGTTCACGGTTTTTCTAATTGCGGGACTCTGCATTTTCGGTCCTCCTTTTCTCATCTTGGTCGACATACTTTTCAAAGGCGGAGATGTGCGCCTTGGCGTGGCCTACACCGTGATGGGCAGGACGATCTCAGAGAGGCATGTTTTCTATCAGTCCCAGTTCCTGCCGTTCACTTGAATATTGTCAGATATCCACTAGTTGGGCGTTCATTAATGGGTGTAAGGTGTACTTCAGCCATTTCCGACCTTGTTTTCTGGGCAGCTTGGATCTCGATTCCAACCACTTTTATGAGGCTTCTTTGTTTCGAGTTTGAGGCTCCTTCCTCTTGACTAAGGCTTGCTGCTGAGGATTGTCAAAGAATGTCACTTATTTGGTACTTCATCCAGTAGGTTCATTGATGGCACGGAGCAAAGAAAAGTAATCCCTAATATTAGTACTAACGAACAACGAAGAGAGCCACGATGTACTCCGTTCAGGTTCATGACTTTGAGGCTTTCATTAGAGCTGCGGGGAATGCAGAAAAATACAGGAATAGTTGACCCAGGTGGGTTCTGAAGCTTCTACGAGTACGTCAATGATGGCTTGAATACGAAGGTGACATGAGGCGAACCGGCAGAAATCGTTTTGTTTTGTAAACTGCTGCAGCATCGTAGACAACAAAAACTGTTTAAACCAAGGGACAGCGGGTTAAAAATGGAGACTAGCCCGGCAGATCTCCAGACCCCGCAAACCCATTCTTACCCGGTTCCGTGCCTTCGGCTTGTCGGAAGAAACCCAGAGGGTCTCAGATGATGCGAACTCGCCTATCTTTACCGTTCGTACCACAGCTCAAATGACATCAAGAAGAATCGGTCGTTATGTACCTACAGTGCCCTGTTGGTACAGTATTTGTCTTACGTCGTTTACTAACGTCGCACGCCATTATATCCCAGTCCATGTAATCCGTATCGTTGAGAACAAATACCAGCGCATGAGTTGAAACGGGGCTCTGGCGCTTCCCCAGCAGCCGATTTGGAGTTGGGATGGAAGTCCGGCTTACATGGCTCCTATGACCCGACCGGGTTACTGCGTAAGGATGAGCTTCAGCGTTCCGTCTGCTCGAATGTGTGCATCTGAAGGTCCACAATGGCCATGCAAAGTATTTCAGTTAGCCATTACGTTACGACAGCCCGAAAAAGTAGGCTCTGTCAGGTACCGGCTAGCGCAGCTACCGCCCCACCAATGGGCGGCGATCGTGCTGGTGCGGCACCACTTTGTGGGTTTCGCCAGTTGGTTAAGGACACAGTTGTAGATACCACCTACCATCGCCGGCCTGAGCTCACCAACCTCAAATTCTGAACGACCACCAGCCATCCTCTCTTTCGCTCCCCGCTGCTTGCACACCCTTCGCTCGCCGGGGATTTGCGACTTCTTCGTCCAGCTTGCCGAGCTTGTCTGAGACCTTGCTCCCACGCTTTTCGCTTCCTCTCCCTTCTTTTTGAGCTAGCCCCTCTGCCTCTGTGATTCCCCCGTCGTCGAGCCTTCGTCTTCCTCCCTTCCTCTGTCCATCGCCACGCCGAGGTCAATTGCGCCAGCTGGACTGCCGACTCTTTGTTTGTGCTTCCGGCCACTCTCTCCCGATTCCAACAATCGCCGGCAGCAGCAACAATGGCGCAGATGCGAGGACCGGGTAGCTACGGCATGGCCGCGCCGAGTCCCTTCGGCGGGCCGGTTGAGGACAAGTCGGCCCAAAGCCCGCTCGAGGCGATCCGCCAGCAAACGAGCAAGATTGAGGACCTTCTGGACACCGTGAGCGAGCCGATCAAACCGTGCGTATTCTGGGAATCGCTTCCTCCTCCTTGTCTTGGTCGATCTTTGGTCGATCTTTGGCCGGTCCGAATGCTGACAAGGGCACTCTTCCAACAGCTACCTGCCCGCCATCGGCCGCTTCCTGATCGTCGTGACCTTCATTGAGGACGCCATCAGAATAATAACACAATGGAATGACCAGCTGCTTTACCTGCACGACTATCGTCACAGTATGCCTAATCCCCCTTTCTTCGCTTTACGTGGCTAGTTCGCCCTAACCCTGCCCGCCTCATCTGTTCAGTCCCCTCGGGCTTGACGCACCTCTTCCTCATCCTCAACGTGGTCGCCATGGCGGTGTGTTCGACCCTGGTTATCATCCGCAAGCACTCCGAGTACGCCGTTGGCGGGCTGATTGCCGTCGTCGTGACGCAGGCGCTCGGTTACGGCCTCATCTTCGATCTCAACTTCTTCCTGCGCAACCTGTCCGTCATGGGGGGGCTGCTCATGGTGCTCTCGGACTCGTGGGTGCGCAAGACCAAGGCGTTTGCCGGCCTGCCCCAGCTCGAGGAGAAAGATCGCAAGATGTACTTCCAGCTTGCTGGGCGCGTCCTGCTCATCTTCCTCTTTGTTGGCTTCGTCTTCAGCGGCCAGTGGTCCATCTGGCGCGTCATCGTCTCCCTCGTCGGCCTCGTCGCCTGTGTCATGGTTGTCGTCGGCTTCAAGGCAAAGTTCAGCGCTACCCTACTGGTCGTCATTCTGAGCATCTTCAACATTCTCGTCAACAACTTCTGGACTGTGAGTGTCTACTTCATTGGGAGAGATTTTGAGTTTCGTGATGGGATTATGCTGACTGGCTTGTTTTTACCCCTCATAGCTCCATGAACATCACCCGCACAAGGATTTTGCCAAGTACGACTTCTTCCAGATCCTTTCCATTGTCGGCGGTCTCCTTCTCCTCGTCAACAGCGGCCCGGGCCAGTTCAGCATCGACGAGAAGAAGAAGGTTTACTGAGCATCTCGTACGGACAAAAAAAATGGTTACTGGGTTATCTTGAATTGCGACAAAGCCAAACGCGAAAGACACAAATAGGCGGCCGGTCCCCGGATAGCACTCTGGAACTACTCCGGGATCTTTGCAAGATTGGTGTGATGGTGGAAGAGGGTATTATTAGTCGGACTATGAACCATCATTTCATGGCGTAGGCCCATTTTGATGTAGAGACTAAACAGCGCAAATAAGTAACGGGAAATGGGGTGTTATGGAGTTTGAGCGGTGTTTCCTTTCTCTCGTCTTTGTTCAACTATGGGTTTACCATTATTTGTGCTGGAAATGCATCCCATCCTGGTCCGAGGACACCCGAGCATAACAACAAGTGTTCCTCATTCGCGCCGTGCCCTGACATCGTGTTGTACAATACACCATCTCCAATGAAAAGGTTGACTGTTTAGCGTTATCCTATTTCCTTACTCGGCGTCAGTGGTCGTGGGTTTCGAGCGACGGATGGATTAGTGACCTACCACAGCTAATAAATTGCCTGTTTGCTAAATGCAATATGGGGGTATGAAGGTTCTGAATAAAACACCTTACTGTACATCTCCCTTCGATAGTAGATTGCTGTCGTGTAACTTTTCGGTGTACTTTGTTAGCCGCCGGGATTGGGGGTCCGAAAATTTGCCCTCCATATTCGGCACGGTTTCCACGGCGGCGAGGCAGAAGAATGATAGCGAGTGTGCCCTGATCTGGCTGCATCGACGTTGAATACGAGGCCACCGTTTTCAAGGAATAACCAGCTCGTCCATCGATTTCTTCGCAATATCGATGATGCGTAAGCACGTTGGCTTATCATCCGACGAAAGTGGAATGTAGCCGCCACACTGGTTCTTGGTGATGACACCCGCCTGCATCAAAGCATCCAGCTGCACATGTCGCCGACGGGACCGCTCCTCTAGCATTTTGATGATATCCTTCAAGCCTGGTTGCTGGGTGCCTTCCACTTCGACACCCGGCGTAAAATCGTTGATTCCGTACACGTCTAATTTGAGCAGCGCGCGCACTGTTAACCGCCAGAGAATCGGTTCCAGCATGGCCCCTTCAAGACGCTCCGCTGCACCGCATTTGACAGGGTCCATCTTGGCCATCCATCCCCACAGGCCTCCGTATTTGCTCAGCTTAAAGGCAATTTGGCGCCGCTCGCGGTCGGCTGCCGCCGCCTCGGCGTCGACCATGGACAGAATGCGCATATACGCATTGGAGACGGAGGGTAGCAGCGCTCCGAGCATCATCATACTCTGAAAAGCCTGTATCGAAGGTTTAGCGTATGGATCCAGGGGAGGATCGCCGCAAACTGGGCAGAGGACGGTATCGTGGGCTGCTTTCGTGGCGGTTCGGGCAACTCGCATGGCTTCAGACACGTCTTTTGGGAGGGTCCGGAGAGATTCAATGGCAAGATAGAGTGCCGAAACACAACCACACGATGGGTCGCAATCTGGCTCGGGAGGTGAAGGATGGGTGCTTGGAGACGTTGTGGATGGTGGAGAGAGGCTGGGCAGTGTCTCGAAATCTCCTGATAACATCTGGGCAAGTTGCTCAGCCGTGACCGCGGGCTCTGATGTTGGGGTAGATCCACCAGCCGGTTCGCCAAAATCGATATCGCCCAAAGTACTGTTTATGGGCCAGAAGGCGCCGGAGGAACGGACAGTTTCAGGCTGTTTCGCAAAGGGACCTGTACCTTGGCTTGAATCTGCCTGGGCTGGAGGGGGCGGGAACTGGGTGTTGGGATCGACAATCTCAAGGAAGTTCATGTCCATGTTGTTCATGTCGAGGAAGGAGAGGTCCAGATCCATGCCGATGGTGCCGTCAAACTGGAAATCTGGGACGACATAAGATTGTGCATCCTCCGTTGATGCCTCGCTCGGGCCCGCGGCTGTGGTCGGTAGTGCTTGTTGTGTTGGTGGTGCTTGCGGTGCTTGCGGTGCGGCTGCTTCGACAGGGCGATGTTTCCTTGGCCGGCCCATGCGCTTCTGGGGCGAATAGACGCACTTGATGCCCTCGCGCTTGCACCGAGTGCAACCATCGACCTCCTTGGAACAGGCAAGCTTTCTACCTCCTACACAATTGTGAGATATGGGAGCCATTCGGTGGGATCATTGCGCTGCTTACGGCACTCATCGCACGCCCGGCGTTTGGGCTGTTCTGACGTCTGTTTCTCAACCGCGTCCATCTTTGCGGTAAGACGGTTCGTCCGCAATCGAAAGGTTGAATGCGATTTAGTCGCTCCTTTCTCACGTTATTGTCTCTATTGAGACGATGAAAATAAGATGGCAGCACTTGGGTCCTGCCACTGCTCAGAATGCGTGTTGATCCTTCTGCAATGGTGTCCTGTCAACGGTGTGGTCGAATAAGCTGGGCCAATGGATTTGTCAAGAGGGAGTGCGGAGGGTAGCCCGTTCGAAGTCAGGTGGGGATCACGCGTATCGAAAGGTGCCTAGTACCTGGATACAGGCCCCACGTTGTATTTCTCGTACGGACGTACATACACCGTACTGGAATAGAAACTCAAAGACCATTAAATTAAACTGTACAGGCACGAAAAAGCAGATCGAGCACCTTCAACACTTGGAGCACTCGACATGAGAAGACTCGTGTCTTTCTGTCAGACATTTCAGTTGAGATCATGCAGCACTTCTCAGAAACTACTGATTTTGAGGTTCATTAATCAAATTCAAAATCAAAGTTACCATCAAGGTTATTACTAGCGTGCCCATCAAGGTGCACATTCGCACCAAATTCCAACTGCTTCGATCACTAACTAGTGGTTAAAGAGTGATAATGAGAAGGTACTGTATGCCAGAAAAGAGTATCTATGTCAGAGCGTATTGAATTCGCCTTTCCCTTTCATATGAGATCTTGTGCTAGTGATAGAATCTATTGCTCAACAAGATGACTTTAGAATCCCAGTAAAGGTGGGTATCTTTCGCAAAATCAAGCAATTGCCAAAAGTAGCTTAGCGAAAGTGTGATTATTGCGAGTTCCACCACCACGGGCGGTGAGAAAAGGCTCCCCGCCAAAAAGTGATAGAAAGTGGCAGAAAAAAAAGTCCCACGCTTGGGCTAGCAACTTTCAACAGCTTCCGCTTGCAATCAGGCAAAATTCACACGCCAAGCGGCACAATGGGGTCGAAAATCACAGATAAGAAACGCAAGTCGAAGGATTCGGACTCCGAATCCGAGGATGAGCTCGGAAATGGTCTCTTCGACGGCGTTCTGTCGCAGAGCGAGGACGAGGAAGATTATCTTCCATCTGACGACGGCGGCGAAGACGAAGACGCTGATGAGAGTGAAAGCGAGGGCTCCGACGGATTTGAGGATGAAGGGGATGAGGATGAGGATGAAGATGGCATACTGAGCGACGACATCCCTTCCGACATAGACGACGAGGAGAAGATGGACAAGCTGGTCAAGCAGCAGGAGGGACTCGAAATCACGGAACCCGGCGTTGATCCGAAACCGAAAGAGAAGGAGGAAGAACAGAGGAATTACAGGATTGAAAGAGACGCCAATGGGGGGGAGCGATATGTTTACGAGTGCGTTGGTCACTTACGCCATATCTAACAACCTGATACTGACCCCATCGTCAAGCGAAATCGATCCCGTCTACGATTCGGACGACACGGATGCGAAGGGCCCGGTTAATACGATAGGCAATATTCCTTTGAGTTTCTACGACAGGTGAGACTGCCCGACGATAGGCATTTGAGCCGCGAGTACTGACCCGTTGCCATGACAGTTATCCCCATATCGGCTACGACATCAATGGCAAGAAAATCATGCGGCCGGCAACTGGCGATGCGCTACAAAGTCTCCTCGACAGTATCGAGGTTCCCAAGGGTTGGACAGGATTGACCGACATAAACACTGGCAACCCGCTCAACCTCAGGTAAGTTATCGCTGACTCTTTCCTCACTGGACACTGGAACTGTTCTGACAACCACCATAGCCAGGAGGAGCTGGAGCTCGTACGCCGAGTTCAGACTGGTCTCCTCCCTGATGATCTTGAAGACCCATACCCAGATACCGTGGAGTACTTCACGTCTATCGAGGAGAAAATGCGTAAGCATATCAACATGCCCCGTTTTGGGTGACGTTCTGCTGATTGTGAGCAGCCCTTAGCAGTGCCCCCGAGCCCAAGCGGCGCTTTCTACCCTCCAAGAACGAAGCCAAGCAAATAATGAAATTGGTCCGCGCCATTCGTGAAGGCAGGATTCTTCCATATAAGCCGCCCGAGGAACGCGAGCGGGAAGAGGAGGAGCAGGAGGAGGTGCACTTTGATCTCTGGCAAAACGAGGAGCCCCAGGCGCCGAATCCGATGCATATTCCTGCTCCTAAGCTACCGCCTCCAGGTTACGATCTGAGTTACAACCCGCCAGAAGAGTATCTGCCGTACGTGCATCTTCATACCTGTCTGGCACATCTGGAACGCTAACACTCATTTAGATCCAAGGAGGAGCGCGAAGAGTGGGAGAATGCCGATCCAGAGGACCGAGAAAAGGAGTACCTTCCGCAAAAATACAATGCCTTGCGGAAAGTACCTGCCTGGGATAACTTGGTTAAGGAGCGGTTTGAGCGGTGCATGGTACGTGGATCAAAGAGAAATTCATGGCCGGACAGAGCTGACTTGCTATATAGGATCTATATCTGGCTCCTCGTGTTCGGAAGAACAGGCTCAACATCGACCCCAACTCGCTTCTCCCTAAGCTGCCTTCTCCTTCTGAGTTGAAGCCCTTCCCTACTGTTGTGCAGACTATATTCCGCGGTCATGACGGTAGGGTAAGAAGTGTTGCGATTGATCCGGTAAGTTCACACATCTTCCAGGCGGACGAGCGGTATTCAAGACTCACGATGCTAACAACAAGTAGACTGGCGTCGCGCTGGCGACAGGAGGTGATGACGGGACGGTCCGAGTCTGGGAACTGCTTACGGGGCGGCAAGTATGGTCCGTCAAGCTCAGTAGCGACGAGCCGGTCAACACAGTCCGATGGAGGCCAACCAAAGACGCCTTCGTTTTGGCTGCTGCGGCAGGCGAGGAGATTTTCTTGATGGTTCCAACGCACGCCAGCGTCACTCCTGCTCTTGACCAAGCCAGCAGGGACATTTTGGCGGCTGGCTTCGGATATGCCACAAATGGACAGCAGCAGAGCCTCCCGGTTGGCAAGGAACCACCAGCGAAATGGGCCCGACCCGGAACCAAGCTGGAGGATGAGGGTGTCCTGATCAGGATTACCGTGAGGTCTACAGTCAAGGTTATCAATTGGCACAGGAGAGGCGACCACTTTGCTACCGTGTCGCCGGCCGGACAGCGCAGTTCAGTGGCCATCCACACGCTCTCGAAACACCTCACGCAAATACCCTTCCGCAAGCTCTCTGGCCTTGCACAGACCGCCGCCTTCCACCCCCTCAGACCGTTGTTCTTCGTGGCCACCCAAAGGACGATCCGGTGCTACGACCTCCAGAAGCTCGAGCTGGTCAAGGTTGTCCAACCCGGAGCTAAGTGGTATGTTCCTCCCGTTGACTTGTGAAACGCAAAACTTGTTTCTGACCCTCATACTTAGGATTTCCTCGTTCGACATCCATCCTGGCGGTGATAACCTGATCGTGGGTAGCTATGACAAGCGTCTACTCTGGCACGATCTGGACCTTTCCAACAGGCCGTACAAGACGATGAGGTTCCACAGCGAGGCCATCCGACAAGTCCGGTACCACAAGGGTGGACTTCCGCTCTTTGCCGACGCCAGCGACGACGGCTCGCTGCAGATCTTCCACGGCAAGGTGCCGAACGACCAGTTGGAAAATCCAACCATCGTGCCGGTCAAGATGCTTAAGGGGCACAAGGTTGTCAACAAGCTCGGTGTGCTGGACATTGATTGGCACCCGCGCGAGCCGTGGTGCGTCAGCGCCGGTGCTGACGGGACTGCCAGGTTGTGGATGTGAGATGGGGAGGAGGGAGGGAAGCGCAGGGCTCGGATTGGCGTATGAACTGCATTAGAAGTCGCATCGTGTACGTAAGTGCTTTTCTGCAAGAGGAACCGCGGATGTACCTTAAGGGTCTCAAGACTTGATACCATAGTTGTTCGCTATCTATTATTGGGAGGCAGCAGTAGCTTGCGAGTTGCCGTCCGCCTTGCCATTTGATGCCGGCCTCCCCGTCTTCAACCAATATCGTTGCGGGGACTTGTTTGGGAGGACAGCCCTATTATGCGTTGGGCCGCGATTCGATTGTCTATTAAAAGCATACCAACGCTGTCGAGCCTACCTGACGTGCATCCATCATTATCTCCCTTGGGCTTTCGGGGAGTTCAGATAATTGTTCGCCTCACCGCTCCGCTCAGACACACAGCAAGTTTTTCATGCATAGGCTTGTTTGATGACGTGGAGTTTTGCCGGGTCAATTATGCTCGAGTTAATCCTTATTAACAATTTGGTTAACTATCCAAATTTTTACGAAGAGCCTGCGGTTACCTCCCCTCTTCTATTCTTTTTCTTTCATCAGCCCTAACCCCGATTTGTCCCACAAAACGAACCAACTTATAAACAGATCAACAAACGGACGAAAAGAGCTTCCTCACACAATGGAGTGCACACCGTCCGCGAAGCGAAGGAACAAGGAGAGATCGACGGCCTCTGCCATGGCCTTGTACCCTGCCGGGTTCAGGTGCAAGTAATCGCCGGTGTCATACTCTTTGCGCAACATGGTGATGTTCTTGGGGTCGCGCACGGCCTTGTCGAAGTCGACGACGGCGTCAAAGCGGCCGCTGGTGCGGATCCACTTGTTGATGCGTTGCCGCTGGGCCTCGCGGACCGGGTCGCCGTACGCCTGATCCGCCGGGCTGGGCCCCGACATGGGAGTGATAGTGGCGCCGAAGACGGGGATGCCGGCGCCGTGCAGGCGCGTGATGATCTGGTCGTAGGCGGCAATCAAGCGGTCACCGACGGCGGCTTGGCTGGCCGGGTCGGTCGGGGCGGTGCCGAGATCGTTGACACCTTCATAAACGAGCGCGTACCGCACGGTAGTCGCGCGCGCCAGCACGTCACGCTCAACGCGCCCCAGCGTGTTCGGCCCCAGCGAGTCGGCCAAAACGCGGTTGCCGCCCGCCGCCATGTTGCTGACCGAGAGCGTGTGCAGGCGCGAATGCCGCTGCAGCCGGCGCACCAGCTGGTCCGGCCAACGGTCGTTGCCGTTGGTCGTCGATCCCCGCCCATCCGTGATGGAGTCGCCCACGATAGCAAGCGAGCCGTGCGTCGCCGGCAGCCAGGCCTGCAAGGCCGAGACAAGGAACCACTTGTCGATGCGCTGCGTTGTCTCTGTGGTCACGTCGGTTGCCGACACGAGGTTGCCCTGGGTTAACCAGCTGGAGGTGCGGCTGCCTGGGTGGCCCGTGATGGAGAAGCCGGATTGGCCCGAGGCGAGGTACACGGAGACGGTGACGCTGGTCTGCGCCTTGACGGGAAAGTGGATGGGGTCCGAGACGACCAGGGCACCGTTGGGAACGGAGAAAGAGCGCGAGCCCGAGAAAGTGAGGTGTTTGATCGTTTTCGGGCGGATGGCGGGTGAGCCGGCAGTGCCGTTTGCGGGCAGAGCGATGGTAGCAGCCGTGATGGGTAGGTCGGAGCCGCCAAAGGCGTTGCTGAACTGGAGCCGGATAGTCGACGCATCCTGGGTCAGGTAGACGGTCGTGCGGATTGTCGTGTTCTGGAACACGCCATCGGTGCCGTTCTACAAAAGGTCAGTAAAGCGTCCAACCGTGTGTTGTGGTGAGTCTTGGCCCGGCCACCTCGGAATACGGTGAAGCAAGCTGTGTGTACTGACATAGGGGGGATTGGGCAGGTTGTATGGCTCTACTTCCTGGGGCATCGAAGCCCAGATGTCAACCCAGTGGTTGTGGCATGACGCGACGGCAATGCAGCTCGCGCTCAGGGCGAGGCCGAGAAGCCGGCGGAGGCCGAAGGTGTTTGGCATGATGGGGGCAAAGTGAGATCACGAACACTGCTGCCGGGCCTCTCTACCTCGACACTGCCGCGGACGCCGGGCGAAGGTATATTTATTCCTACTAGCCAAGAAGGACCCTCCTGCAATATTGGAACCCGCTGCCACCGTTGCAACCCATCGTGCTGATGTTGTCGATCTGAGCTGGAAACCCGGGACGAAGAAGCTCGTGGTGTTAATCAGGCTAAATAGGGTTGCGGTACGGTTCCATCGCTTCTGTCTTCTACCCGGCACGGTGGACTCGGCACGCGGACTGGCATCTCCAACAGTCTTAGCTGATGGAGAATCCTGGAGTTCTGGCAATTTCCAATGCAACCTCATCCTCGCTTCTCCAGGGCCCCGCACCCGAATTCCGGGAATGCGGAGGTGGAGATCTGGAGAAGTGAGCTCGTTAGTCTATGATCAATGGGTCTGCAGGTTCCACGGCAGCTTGTGAGGGGTTGGCGGATAAGAAAGACGAGGGTAGCATTGTCGATGCAGGAACAAGAAGCAAAGACAAAGACTCAATTTGGGAAGCGAACTTTTCATTCCTCAGCCCCTGTTCGAGATATTCCACCAATCGCGTCCGAAGCGAACCAACGTTTTAAACTAACCAGAAAACCGAGAGCAATCTCCAGATCCAAAACAGAATCTCGTCGTTAGCTAGCAAGACGAAAGAGACAATGAAGCCAACAGCCAGCCAAACCAAGAATACGAGATGAATACCAAAAGAAGCAGAGTCAGACATCTGGGGTAGATAAGGTAAAGGATTCGAGAAAAGGTGGAGTGGGGAAATGAAAACCAGAAAAAGACCCATGGTGAGAGACAAACCCTATAAGAATCTGACACACCATATACCTTATCAGACACCAACAAATCCTTCACGAACGCCGACCGCACTTTACCATATTCGCCACCGTCAAAGATCGCCGACCGACCATGGCCATAACCTCAACCCTAATTTCAGACGACACGTACCCCACGCCGGCCCCTTTACATTCACCACCCACACTCCCCCTACCGACGAACTCCTGCGCCCATCGAAGCCCAAAATCCACTTCCGATTGACATACTCAACTGGGACAGCCTCCCTTGCGCTCTCCTCAGCCAGAACCCACCCGTCTCCTTGTCACTCAAGACCGCACCCTGCGTTTGGGTCATCACGGGCGGCATGGGGTAGTCGCACCACCCGCCGGCGCCGGCCACGTCCTCGTCGGTTTCGTTCGGCTCCATCATTATGACCCAGTCGGCCCCCGGGCCGCCGGCGCTGCTGCTGCTGCTGCCCGCCACCGACAGTCGGCTGTCCGCCGCCACCGACCAACCCGTGCCGTCGTCGTTGCTGTTGTTGTTGCCATCGTTGACACCCGCCTCGAGGCGCTGGTTGATGCCGGCGCCGGCGTTGTCAACCCAGCGTTTCACGCTGTCCGTGTAAGACTGCTCCTGACTGCGCTGATGCAGCGCCAGTTGGAAGGTAGTTAAGATCGGGTGCGGGCTGGGGGACTTGGGGGGGTCGATGCCGGTGACGGTGTCGTCGGTTCCGGGGGTCTCGGTGGACATGTTGGAGGGAGGTTTGTGGTTGGGGTACCCGTCGGCGGAGGCGGAGGCGGAGGCGACCTGGCCCGAGGACATGTTGTCCCGCTTGAACTGAGGCGACCTTTCTTCGGTGAAGGACCCCAATTCAAAGATGCCGTCGCTGAAGCTCAAGGGGAGACGCATGTGTGCGCGCGCGTGCGTTTATCGTGGATATGGATCGTGATCTGGATGGACAGGCTTTGTGGAGCGGTTCGCTTCACCCCAAGCTGACGGACGGGTGAAAAGAGAGGTGAGGGCCCGGGGATTCGAGCTCGAAGGTTGACTGTGGGTAGTGTGGACGACAACTGCCGGCACGCAACTATGGAAAACGACCAGGGTGAGCAAAGGTGGGGGAGCGATGATGGCTCGCTTCTGTGAACAGTCAAGAACTGCCTTCTGCGCTGACGTGAAACGGGAATTTTTAAGGAGGGTGCAGTGCCAAAGTTGCAATCCCTTGGGGCGCGGAACGAGGAAGATTAAATAGATCGCCAACGCAGGCGGAGGGGTTGCTCTTTTCTGGAGACGCTAAAAAGGACCAAGGGTTGGTCGATCCTCAACGGTGAATCTCACCGTGACGTGTCACGGGGTTCCCAAGAAATGATATTTCCGTTTGGGCCGCTGTCGGAGGCAGATGACTGGCTGACGCGGATTTGATCAGGAAAACTCAAGAACGGTGACCCGATCACCACAACGGGCGAGGTGCGCACCATCTGCCACAGCCTCCTCCTGGCTTCCGGTCTCACGGTCTATCCAGTGTTGACCGAAATCTTGGGCTCCGATTCCGGATGGCCGAAGGCTTTGTCGGATGCCGCAAGCCACGTCTTCTCAAGCTACCACCTTTGCAAGATGAGAGCCTCACTTTGAAGCTCGTCTTGGCCCCCTTCATGCCGCTTCAGGCCGTTTCCGGCCGCGTCAGGCGGTTTTGGAGCGGGGAGCAGTTGCAGGCGACCCCTCACTCATGCGCCCGAGTGCCGACTGCAAAGTCTACGAGTCTACGTCTTTATGTGTACTGTACCCGTATTCCGATGTAGGCGATATGACCGGGCGATCACATCAAACTAGGGCCCTTCATCTTTAGCAAGAGAGAGCTTGCGGAACTTCTACCTGATTTACATACCCTACTAGGTAATATTCTCACCAAGTTTTGAGCCTTCAGTTCGCCGGCTCTTGCAAAGACGGGATGTACGGTGAGCTTCCAGGGATTATTGTGACCGTTTCGACCGCCTGGGCGCAGCTCCATATCATGGCCACACGTACATACATTATCTTTGCCTCAAAGATGGCAAAACCCAAACAATGTTAGCGTACGGATCCGTACAGTAACACTATGACCCCGCAGCCTTGTGTGGCGTTTCCCTCTGACGGGTTAGCGATCAGTGTACACGAATGAATGCAGATCGAAACGCGCTCCGTCCGAGTGTGGAAGATGCAATGCTGTTAGCGTACATCAACGTTGCAGTTTCGGGCGACCAACAATCCTTGGGCAGCCAGGAGTGTTGGGAGGAAGAGGAGGAGGAGGAGGAGGGGAAGGGCGGGGGGGGGGGGGGGGGGGGGTGGTTTGAAAGCGGACAGGGATCATCTAGAAGTATACAAATACCCGTATGCGGTGTCTCTAGCTCTACGCGAAGTAATGCTGAGCACTGTGTACGTGTGTGAATCGGAGCGGGGGTTTTAGTGCTTAGCCGTTAGCGGTCGATGGCCATTGTTTTACATTACGGAATACACTAGCGTGCTGTCCAAGTTAGCGCAGCGGGTTATAAGCGAGTCGCAGATCATTGGCATGGTTCACGGATGGCGCCGATCGATTATTCTTTGATTATTCTTCGAACCTTCCGACGCACCACAAAAAATTCATGGCGATCATGTCTGTTTTTGGTTCATCTCAAGCCTCTAATGTTTTGTGTTCGCCCTCGGGAAAGACCTGGCGTGCCTGGGAAGGCGCCAAGCTCCTGTCTGGCCTCATTGTTCGCCATTCTGCAAGGACGAATGCAGGCAGTTGCATGCGTACCAAGATTCCCCGTGCATCGCCTCTCAGCAATACAGGATCGTCCCCCACGTCCCAGGGACACTGCCCAGGGCAGAGGAATTGACACATCCTCTTGACGTTCACTCCTCCCAAACCTGACCCGTCCCTTTACGATTCGTACACTTACCCATACTTTAAACCTTACATACCATGCCACGGCATCGGGGGTTCCCGTCATTGGTCTCAATGAGCCAGGGTGAGGTTGGGTGCGGGACTGTTGACCTGACCTGACTACACTAGGACTACCCGCAGCAGCAAGCAGCACACACGACGAGGAGTTGTCCCTGTTATCGACAGCGGCAGGCAGACAAGAAAGCCCCCATGCCCCTTCGTGCTGAGGTGCAATGAGTGTGGCAATGCGTCTGAGACAGCCGTACACTCCAAATGCACTCTCATCCCCATTAGTCACCCTTGCCTTTCCCAGCCCTGGCTGGCCGATTTGCTGCGCGGCATCGCACCAACCCCAACCTGCCAGATGAGATTTCTTCCCAACAAACGGGTAACCCTTCGCTAAGTCCCCCTTGCCACCCCCCCACACCCTTTCCCCGGACCCGCCCTTCTCCAACTCCGTTTCCACACAGATCGATTCGTCAAAAACGGCGTTGCGGCTGAGATAGCCAACACAAAGGCGCCGTTACAAAGCTGAGCTGGCTTGTATGTATAATCCGTAGTCGGTGTCCATGACTCTTGGCTGTGCTGCAGCGAAACCGATGAGACGATAGTTATGCAGTAAGGCAAATCGCAATTACAAAGCCCTCAAGGACTGCGAGACATGCATGTATAGCGCGTTACGCAGCATGCGGTTGCAGGTCAACCTAAGCAACCCAAGGTCTTGTAAGCTTACACTAGAGGACGACACTACACCAACCGATACTCAACGTTCCAGTTCGATTCTGAGTCCAATTTTCCTTTCCCCTCAGCCAGAAGTTCCCACCCCTCCCTTCCTGCGGGAGCTGCCGCCGTCTCTCCCTGCCAGAGCCACCCTTGCTTGCCAAAGCCGTGCCGGACGATCCGTTGCGGATATCCATCTCTAGTCTCGTACTCTACCCCGGCATTTACCACCCTTACAAGCAGACTCAGCCTCGCTTGCTCGAGCAAGGTCCGCTCATAAGGTACGAAACACGGCAGATGAACCACACCAAGGAAAACGAGAAGAGAGGAGAAAAGTATCAAAGCACCGTTTTCGCGCTTGGCGGACATCTTGCACTTATGCTCCACGCCCGAGGCCGCTGGTCCGTCGTGGTCCGCGGCGGCTGCTGCTGCTGCTGCTGCTGCTGCTCCCCTCGCTCCTTGGCAGCCAACCTTTCCCCGTTGGCGCCCATCGCCTCCCTACCCTGCTGCTCAATCTCGCTCGCCTTCCTCCGCAGGTCCCCGGCCTTGTATCGGCTGACCTCTTGATATGCGCGGTCCAACTCCATCTCAACGGCACACCGCACCCAGAGCGCCGCCACGGCCGGCCACACGCTGCGCTCGCCGCGCAGGATCCAATACTCGAGCGTCTCCTTGGTGGGCGTCTCCATGAGCCGCACAAAGTCCGTCAGGCCGATCTGCGGCACCAGCGTCACGCTCGGTCCGGGTAGGTGTTCGTCCACAAGGAAGCGACGGATCGACGGCGGCAAAAGGTGCAGCCGGTCAAGCTGCCGCAGCCGGTGCCGCGTCTCGAGGCCCACCATGCGAGTTACAAATGCTCGCGCCGCCGCAAATAGGCTGCCGTACTGCCGCGGGTGGCACCCCATGCTGCCGTACTGTCGCGATGTCGACGGGCCGTGCATGTCCGACTGCAGGAAGGGAATTAGGTACGGGCGGGCCTGGCTGACAATGTAGTGGTTGACGTTGAACAAGCCCGACACGCGCTGTAGGGGTGCGTTGCGGTCCGTGTAAGAGGCGAACGTCCAGTGCCGAAAGTCCACCGTGTCGGCGGGCGCCCAGGGCGTGATGTTGCCGTGGGCATCCTTGCAGAGGATTCTGGTCTGGCGATGACCGTAAAAGGTGGTCGAGGAGGCGTTCGAGGCGACAGCTGCCGTCCAGACTAGCTATAAACGGAAAGCCATCAGTAAAAGTGTATACGTGATAGAGAGGTTCATGGCCAGGTGGGTAAAGGAAGAGGAAGAAGAAGAAGCTGAAAAGAACGTACCACGTTGGGCGCGGTAATGTAGTTGAGGAGAGTCGGAACGCCCTCCTGTCCCGCCGTGACAACTGTGATATTCAGGACGCGCTTACTGCGGTTGTAGGCCTCTTCGAACGTCAAGTCGCCGACATTCGCTCGGACACACTCTTCGAGGATCTTGACATCCAGGAAGTAGCCCTCCCTCCGGAATCGGCGCACTCTCCTGATAAGTGTAGCCCACTTCGTCCATACGGACTGCATAACCTGCTTGTTGTGACCCTCGGGATCTCTGCCGTTGGCTGCAAACGCCGAGAGATCGATGCCGTCCCCTGTCAGTATTCGGAGGAGCTCCTCCTCGGGATGGACCCCGACGAGGGCCGCCATCATAGCTCCGGTGGCCGTGCCGATGATGATGCGCGGCAACAAACCCCGCAGGAACAGAGCTTTGACGACGCCGAGATGACAGAGGCCGAAAATGGCACCGCCCTGCAGCACGAGCGCGCTCCGTCCAAAGCCCTGCCTAGTGTCGTGCACAAAGTCGAGCAAGTGCTGCGTCGGGAGCGTCGCCTTGGCCATCCCACCTCTACTGAGGCGGGCGGCGGCAGCCGTGCTGATGGCGCTTTTCTCGTCACCACCCTCTTCGAATCCGCTACCGTTGCCACTGCTACCGCTTCCGCCGCCAATCTCGCCGTCCTCCCACTCTGGGGCGAAGAACTCAACCGCCGGCTGTCTCCCATCCTGCGGCGGCGGTGGCAACATGACGATCTCCTGGATCGCCTCGACAAACTGCTGGATATACTCCTCAATGAGGTACTTGGTGCCGGCAAAGGCGCAGTTGAACAGTTTAGGGCTGGTGATGTTGCCCAGGTTGCGGACGAGCCCCGTACGCAGCGTGTTAATGAGCTCGTAGACGTCCCCCGCCTGGCGGGCGTTGGCGATGAGCCGCAGCCGTTCGTTAATCAGCCGGAAGTCGTAGTCCTTGCTCGTCGGGTCATGACGCCAGAGGTCGAGGCCTAGGCCGAGGTCGAGGTTCTGTGCCGCCTCGGACCATTGCTCGTAGTTGGACGCCGTCCGGAGCACATGGGCGTACTCTTGGAGTTTGGACGGTTCGAACAAGTACGAGACGATTTTCTGCCTGACGGGTTACTCACCGGTTACGGTGCTGAGACTGGAGAACGCGCAGAGAGACATACCGCTTGCCAGAACCACATGACGTCCCAGAGCGTATGCCAGAGAGCTATGAGGAACGACAGCATATCGTACACAATGGCAACCAACAGAGCACGCTAAAACCCAGTACTTCTAGGGTATCCGTGGGCTCAAGAATCGCATGTGCGGCAATGTCAAAAAAAAAAAAGGAACAAAAACTAGAAACAAAATAATACTGAAAAACCGAGCCACTTCCCGGAGCGCGCGTGCATTTAGGACGCTATCGTATGTTCTGGGCCTAAAATGTTAAGACCAAATTTGAGTCCAGAGCGGGCTGGGGAGAGAGGTATGAGGATGGACAGTCACACGCGGACTGAGCCGTGCATCAAAGAGAATACAGGAAACTTGCGCGCCGCCTTCCGACTGTCGGCCGAATCCAACTTCTACTGAATAGCTGTAGGGTGTACGCCAGGGAAGGTAGGCACCGGCAAGGCACTCGTGCATTTGGGGGAAGTCGACGGGCCACACTTACCATCCCGTCAGTATTCCCGTGCCGAGAAGGTGACCAGTTGTCCGTGAACGCCCTGACATTGCGGCCCTAGAGGCATGTGAAAGTGCCGTCATGGCCCTGGCTAAGCCCCGCCAAAGTGGAATGTCTGGCCGGAAACGAGCAAGGGCCTGAGCGCTGCAAGCACCTGGGGGTGTAACCGTGCACGACATGCTCCATCAATAAGCGAATGACTTCAGTTCAACACCATGTCATCTGCGTCAGACACAGCAACTCAAAGATCCCTCTATCTCTCTAATATTTTATGTCTCTATGCTGTGTCACCGTAGCCGTAATCCTGTTTGCTGCCAAAATAGAATGAGAACCGTGGGCCGAGCGATCTCGGTCAGCCCTCCGTAAGGAGTTCATGCTTGAGGGGTATAAGCCGATGATTGATGACTTCCATGCAGGAACCAGAGTCTGAAAAAAAAAGGGGGGGGTGGAGAGGGGACAGGCCCTCTGTAAATGTTGGACATGCGGTTATTAGATGGGCAGTAGCAGAGTGACAAAGTGTAAGTGCCCCGAAAATGCCCGAGTAGTTTGGGCCGGCGTGACCGGATAACCCAGATCTTGTCGGCCGTAAAATCTTAGCCAAAAAGAACACGTTCATTGGTATTCGCTCGGGGTGAGCACCTCTCGTAGACTGAGGATACCTCAGTCCCCGTCCGGAGGGGTTGACACAGCCTGACGCAGCAGCTCACTCTTGACCGCAGACTCCATCTCGCCTGAGGTCATCTCAACGGAGCTCCAACCCGTGACTTTGTTGGCAAGTTCGAGCTTCTTCTCGCACGCCTTGTACACTAGCTCCTCCACCGTCCCCTCGCTAATCAACCGGATGATCTCCACCGGCCGCGTCTGTCCTAGTCGATGTGCTCGGTTCTCGGCTTGGATGTCGTCTTGGGGGTTATCAGATTGGTCAAAAATGATGACCTTGTTGGCAGCCGTAAGGTTGATGCCGGTGCCGCCGGAACCTGTCGTCAGAAGAAACACTGGTATGGATTCGTCGGCGTTGAACTCGTTGATCAGTTCCTGCCGCGCGCTGACATCGGTATTACCCTGGAGGGACAGGTATTCGATACCTTCCGATGCCAGACACTCGCCCAGGATCTCGATCACCTTAGCAAATCTGGTGAAAACAAGGGCGCGGTCCCCATTTGTTTGATATTCCCGCACCAACTTGAGAAGAGCTTTGACTTTTGCGCAGTCCGTCCAAGAGTTATCCGGGAGATCGAAGCTCTTGATGCACTTGTAGTCCCTGCACCAGAGGTGCAGCTCAAAGTCAGACAGAGCCTTGAGCTCGTTGATCAGGTGGTCGAGCCGCGGCTGTTTCAACTCCGACTGCGGCACCTTTTTCATCAGAACCTCGGCCATCTTCTCGACATCGCGATCCTTAAAAAACCGTCGAAACAACTGCGGATGGATGGCTGACTTCCGCAATTGGATCCAGACATTGTTTGTATCATTGTCTCGTCCTTCTTTGACGCGAGTGTTGAGATCTTGGGAGTCGGACTTCCTAAACCGTCTCTCGTAGCCCCGGTAGATGGCTTCCTGAACAGAATCCATCTTGCAAGTGACAACCCTCGTCGTTTTGGGCGGCAAGTCTTGCAGCACTTGTTCTTTTCTTCGCTGAAGAATGAACGGCTCGAGAATGGTCCTAGCACGGGCAACCCGCTCGCTATGCAATAGCGCTCCCTTGGAGACAGCCGTCAACGACACCTTCTGGTTGAAAAGCGCTTCCAGATTCTCAAAGTGGTCCTGAAATAAGTTTGGCTCGACAAACTGCAAAAGAGCGATCATCTCCATGAGGTTGTTTTGAACAGGGGTGCCGGACAAGACCAAACGCCAAGTGGCCGTGATGCGAAGCAAATCTTTATACAGCTTAGTCTTCGGATTCTTCATCTTGTGACCTTCGTCAAACACGGCCACGGTTGGCCGGAGGTGGCGAAGGTTGGAGATGTCGTCGTTCCTTGACAGCTGCGAGTACGAAGTCAGAACCACATGATGGCTGGATGGGTCCTCTTGGATCTCATAGGCAATCTCGTCTCGGACAGCCTGACTGCCTTGGTAGAGCGTCACATTCAGCTTCGGGGCAAACCTCTCAAACTCGGCAGCCCAGTTCGCCAGTGTGGATGGGGGAACGACGATGACGTTCGGCCACGGGCGTGTATCCGTACTGTGGCTGTTGCGCTCATAGGCCTCGACAATGGCACAGATGAGTGAGATAACCTGGCAAGTTTTGCCGAGACCCATGTCGTCAGCCAGGATCCCACCATACCGGTTCTGGTACAACAGGTGCAACCAGTTGAGGCCGTAAATCTGGAATGGCTTCATCTTGCAACCTTCCATGAGCTTAGGTTGGCGCAGCGGCACATCCGCCAACTTAGCCGAGTCCTCAACGCTGACTGGAGTCATCGGCTTCTCGTCGTCGGACCTCGAGTCCCTGCGAAGGTGACCTGTCAGATCAATGTTCCATCTCGAGGTCGTCGCCTTAAGCGAGTCCGCCTGTGATTCGCAAACCGCAATGATGTGATCAATGTCATCCAGGGAACGAGCGTAGGACCTGACAGCCGCAACGATTTCGTCTCCGATTGAAACCTTGGCTGCTTTCTTGCCCCGCTTCTTCTGTGAAATCGTCACCTTCCGAGCCTCATCGAGATCTCCAAACGGCTGGCGTGAGACCATCAACTTCGCGCTGTCCTCCTTAACATTCGCAATGGCGACAAGTTGCATAACGTCGCAGGTATTCAAGTAATTCAGTACCCGTCCGTCAAAAGCGTCCTCTTCATCGTTCTCCGCCGGCGAGGAGTCGCGTTGCGAGGATGCTTTAGGCAGTTTATATCCGTCTTCCACATCATCGTCGCTGACGAGATCAATCAATTGTGATTGCTTCGTTGATTGTTGGCTGGATTTGAGTACGGGGCTCGAGGGGCTCGCCGCACGCGGGCGACGGCCCTGTACGAGTCGGCGGCGTGTTTGCTTTGGAGGGGAGACTTTGCGCAAGGATTCGAAGCTCTCTTGTGAAGAAGATGAGGAGAGCGATACCCAATCTTTCTGTAAGACATAGGATTTCTCCGGACTCGTTACGGAACTGGTCGAGGCAGATTTGGCAGCCTGTCTTCTGTCAGCTTTGGGCCGCGCTCAAGGGCACTTCAGAAACTTATGACCTACCACCTTATTAGCTGGGGGGTGGCCCCCAGTTGCGGCATTCGAGGTCTTCGGCTCCTTAGGCTGGAAGGAAGATGGGCGAATGTCGCCCCTTGAAGGCTGGTCATCATCTGAGGAATCGCCGCCGGCGTAGATTGGTGCATCCAGCTCGTCATCCGAAATCATAACAAACTCCCGCTTTGGCGCAGTTTTTGTGATCGGCAGGGGTTGCCGGGAAGGTGCCCTGAAGGCCGTACCGGCAGGCGCCATGAGATTCGCAAGCCGGCCTTGACGTTGTTGAAGAGCTTGCGGGCGGAAGGGGGACGAGGCGGGCACCTCGACAATCGACCTAGGAGAAGAAGTCGCGGCAGGAGGTGATTGAGGATTCGGTCGCTCAACTATTTGAGTTGGTTGTGTGAAGTAAGGGGATTGAGTGACCACGCTTAGCTCGTCGTCATCCTCGTCCTCGAGGCTGAGCAGCCGGCGGCTTGCGGGCGGCGAGGAGGAAAACTCCATTGTAGAAGAGGGAAGGTACCGAAACAGGTCGAGCCTCGAGAATTTGTCAGAAGGAATTCACTGTGCTGAGCAACAGGCGGGCAGCATCGCCCCAACGAAAGTTGCGGTCAACCCAAAGTTGCCAAAAAAAAAAAGAAAGAAAGAAAGAAAGAAAGAAAAAACAACGGCGTAATCAAAGGCCGGACAAAAAGAAGCCTGATCGCACGGAGACGAGGGCAATGCAAGCTCAGGGCAATAAGTAGGATTTTGGGATGTTTGTCCTCCCTCTACCGTCCCAAGGCGAACTGTTCAAGGCCGGGAGGAGCAGCGTGGAGTTGAAAGATGCAGAATCGACTCCCGATTTGGCACACGACGCCAACCAACCTTAATCGGCGCCCCACAGCGCGTTAATTGGTTTTTTTTGCGGGGCGACGCGATTTGAGGTTGGCTCATCACGTCGGCACGTGCCCGGTTTCGTCGATTGAATTTCCTGTTCTCCGTAACGAATCCTTAAGCGGCGGTCACGGTGTAATGTACCGTACTCCGTAAGCAACCTCCCAGAGACTCTGCGCCTCACCAACCTCACGCATTGTCCAAACGTCTAAAGATAACCAACTGAGGGACAGGGCCCATATCTGAACACGCTACAGCTCCATTCCCATCAGTTGTGCCGACAGAGGCATTATCAAGTTCTTTCTTAGCACGCCTTCCAATCTCGCACTTTGAACTCATCTCAACTTCAATCCCCATCCGATACCACCATGGCCACCCGCAGGATCATCTCCCAGGAGAAGACTCTCCTCGAGAAAGATGACACCGTCGGCTCCAGCCCGGCGGCTAATGAGAAGTCCAACATTGCGCCCGCAGTTCCCACGTAATGAATCCCATCCGGAATATTCATCCCACCTCTCGTTGGCCAACTGACCAATTCCGTTGCAGATCCGTCATCATGAAGCTCCTCGCCTTCACCCTAGGCATGATTGTGATTCCCATCGGGTCATACTATGTCACAGTGGATACTCTTTTCAAAGGTAAATTTACGGTATTTAACTAAGTTCACCTGTCAACCACTTCAATCTTTTAGCCAAGCACGACGGGCCCTTCCTACGGTCGGACCAAGTTCAGACTAAGAAATAACTAATTTTATGTCAGGCAATTCGACCTACGCGGGCGCTCTCGCGGCTATCATGGCCAACGTGGTTCTCATCGGGTACATTTTTGCCGCCATGGCCGAGGATCAATCCGAGCACCAAGGAGGACAAGGAGTAGCAAAGGAAGGGAAGAAGGACCGATGAAGAATCCAAATTGCTTCTTGATCGTTGTCTCGACTGCATTGCATCCTCATTACTAGTTTTCTGATGATGTGCGCGAAGAGTTAGGAGCGCTTGGATGGGGGAAAGTGTAGCTGGGTAGGTATGTCATTTTCCCTAAGATATGTAAACTACCTTTGTAAAAATATACGCTCCTGCTTTGTTCTTTTTCCTCATTATATTTGGAATAGTGTTACAAAGCTACGCATGTCCCGCAGAGCCAAATGCCTTTTCCCCCTTCTCATGACCAATCACTCATGGAACGTTCAAGCCCATTTCGGGCAAACTAACAAACATTATGCAGTGTAGAGGAAGACAAAGTAAGAAGATTGGTCAGGTCTCGAGCCAAGAGCCTGACAACCATCTCCGAGACCCCCCCACCGAACTGCTTACTTCGTGATCGCATGAAACCTATCAATCGAGAACAAAGGAATCCGCCTGTGCCAGTTGGGAGCTTTCTTCATCCTGCCCAGCACTCCCACATGAAAGACCATCAATATAGACCAATCCCGCTAATGAGTGTCCAACGTGTCCCAAACAATGTTTTAGCTTTCTCTCATCAGTCATCAAGCGCTGAAGACAGCCAGCATACCAACCAAGATATCGTTCAGTATTTCCCAATCCATCCGCTGTGCAGAGAAGTCGACCCTGCCACGCACACCTCTTGAGCAGTCCAGCTGACTTCCTCGATCTTTGTTCTGTGGTTGGAGAGAATAATGGGTATCGAAAGCAACAAAAACAAGAAAAATAAATTCTGGTTTGACTCAATGCTCCGGGGCAAGCATCAGCACTACCCGTGCTTGCTAAACCGCCGAGCGAACCAACTCTTTCGCTTCTCGGGCTGCGCCGGTCGTGTCTGCTGAACAGGGTTGCTCGCAATCGGCTTCCTCGATATACCACCCGCCAAATCCTTTTGCGGGACGGGCGGCGCGGTGTCGCCGTAGTTAGACGCCCCGCTCACCTGATAATTGCCACCGTTGCTGTGGCCAGCGCTGCCGCCCAAGCCGCTCATGCCGGTATTCGGCACACCGACCGAAAAGCTCGGCGACTGGTGAAAGGTGCTTTGGCTGAACCCAATGCCGTAGTCGTTCACCGGCTCCGGTTGCCGTCTTGGAACAGAAGACTGTGCGCGTTCGATAGAGCTGTTGTCACTGCTAGTAGGATCGGTCTGATAACCCGCGGGTTCCGCCGAGGAGCCGCTCCCGGAAGCACTTGTGACTGTCTCGTATGAGCGGTGATTGCTCGGGATCGTGTACTCGTTCTGTGGTGCTTGTGATTGTCTGAAAGAGCCGTAGTGGGGATCGGAAGCCATCCTAGGCCACCCCCGACGACCGCTTTGCATCGAGGGCCCGTACCCGCCATACCCAGGTTGCTGCTCGTAGTAGCTGTCGCGTTGCCCTATGCTAGCTGACCTCAGATCCGGAAGACTTCCGTCCGCGCGGTTGGCGTACATCATCGAACTCGGGCGACTCCCGTAATAGCTGTCGTGCGGAAACCGGCCGTTGTTTCCATCTGTTTTCTCTCGTGTAAGTATCATACCATTATCCCGGGTCTAACAGGGTTCATACAGCCACCATAGTAACTAGCCCGCCGATTGGCTCCCCAGGCTGATCCTTCGGGATCTAAGGTAGAAGTTCTGATCAGCACGCGATCGCGCTGTATCGTGAGTCATACGAAACGTAGAAACGTACCTGGGCGAATAATGGACCTTCGGTTGCTGTACCCGCCATCAATGGCTGCCTCAAAACTTCGGATTGTGTCCAGCGGACGTTCCCATCGACTGCGGGTCGGATTTGAACGATCGGGTTCGGCTAAGTAGAGCTCAGATTAGCGGGAGACCGTGGAGCGCGACAATGTCCTTATATTGGACCGTACCGATTGGGTTCCCCCAAACATCCTTGTGTTGAATACTCCTTAACGAGGCCAGGGAAGTTCCGATGCTTGCGGCAACCTCGGCTGCAATCAGTCAGTAACGACGCAAGGTGAGGGAGTTTGGATGAATCAATGCTCACAGGGTTCTGCCTCCTGCATGGCAAGTGTCGGATCCGCTTTGCTGTGCAGCCTCTTCGCTTCCTTCTCTGCGGGAGTCTCATGCAGGTCGACCTTGTGGTTGCCGCCCGAGCCGTGAGACTTGTCCGACCGGAAACTAAACGCTCTGGACTTTCGAGGTCTGTGGTTCTGAGCTAGGTGGAACTGGGGCGTCTGCTGTGGCGGAGCCTGTTGCTGGGGTTGGTGAGGAGCGGGTGGAGGATAGCTATTTGCGATCGCCATCTTGCCTGTCGGCGGGAAGGCAACGGCTATATTTATTTTGGGTCCTTTGGGGTGGCAGGGGATCAGAGCAGAAGCGGATGGCGCGATGGAGCCAGGCTCGGCTTGCCCGTGCCGTGAACAGAACTTGATAAAAGCGCCCCGTCGGTCAGGAACCGATAAGCAGCTCTTGCTACACTAGGAACGCTAGCGTAGGGTAGAGAATGGAGCTGAAGAATAAAAGTGGAATCGCCGGGGAGGTACCAGGTGCTTTTTTCAAGATTGCACGACCCACAGAGCGTTTACTCTAGGTCTTCACAATCAAAACAATGGACGCCTTTGGAGACTTCAAATGTTGTCTAGAGCTGAATCGTGCTGAGACGGAGTAAGGAGGTGAAAAGTCGGGTGATTCGAAAATCGTGTCGCGAACACAATGGATGTCGGAACTGGGAGAGTGGCAGAGGGAGGGCGGTATCGTGGATGCGAGGTGGCAGTCTCTTGGCGCTTCCGCCCGCTGCACGCCGTCTTTGCCAGCAGTTTCCTCGATCGCTGACGACCAAACACTTGGGACTTGCCTGGCGTCTGATCGGCTCACTGGCGCTCAAATTTGCAGGGGTGGAAGACAGCTCAAGTGCTCCACTGCAACCCCGGAGCAGCGCCTTGCGGAGACCGCGCTAGGGCCGGCCGTAAACGAGTGGAGCGATTTTGGACGGTCACTGACGTCAGCACCTGAGCCCCGCTGGAACCTCAAGGCTGAAGAAAAAGCAACTTCCAGCTCGATAGAATGCGAGGCACCGCGGTGTTTTTTCTTAGCTTCCGCTGCCGGTCGCCAGAGTATCTGTCGCTGTCGAAGGGCACAATTCGACTTTTGAGGTTTCTTCGATGCCTGCTCTCGTTGTCTGGTGTTGCGTGGATACCAATGGCGCGAAAAATTAGTTGTTTGCTGAATACGAGCCGTGGATGGTCGATTGCTGCATGCCCAGCGTAGAAATCGGCGCTAATTCGACGCAACCAGATTGAAATCGCCGCGGTTGTTCTCTATCTGAACACGCCCCTGCGGGACAGTATTGACCGAAAATCTGGCGTTTGGCGGATAGAAAGAGAACTATATGCGGATACGACCGGAGACGAAGGAGCGCAAATTGATCAATGGGCGGCAACCGTGACGGGAAACGAGAGGAGCGGACGCCCACCGCTTTGAATGGAGTCGCGAGCGAAGGTGTCGAATGCAACGAAAAGATAAGGGTCCACTGCAGAGCTCCGGTCTCGAAGTTTCAAAGTCAGAAAAACCAGATAATTAGAGTGTCGCGGGCAGCAGTATCCTTAAGAATGATTCGACTTCCGGATGCAGCTCACAACACGTAGAGGGGTGTGGAAAGGCGGGAAGGTGCAGCCCGAAACTGCAGAGTGGGGACGTTTCTGAGACCTGTTTCGATTTGCCGCTCGTACACGTACATTACTGCCACTCTCCTCCTTTACAGTGTCGTTCACTTGTGAGTTTTTGACCCACAAAGGGACGTTCCAACACGAGCGGACACGGCCTTCAACACTGGGTCGTTTCATCGCATCAACGCTTTCAACACACCGTTCACACAGTGCAACGGATGGCTTGTACCCCATCAAAGCAAAGAGCGACAGGGTGGCGGCTGGGTCCCACGATCTGCTGGCCGATCCGCTGGTCCAGGCGTTAATACATTGAGTAGTCAGCGTCAAGGAATTTCTAAGAATCTTGGTGTGGTTGCTTGCCTGGGTGCTGCGCCCCAGATTGCGCATGTAGGCGGGGACCAAACACGGTGCGTTACCGAGCAACTCTCGAGGTGGCGAGCAACGGTTCCCCACCGCAGACAACGGGTTTGTGTGCGTGTCTCGCGATCCTCCGCCCTCCAGTCTAGCGTCTAATTACATTGTGATTTGTCTGACGGCAGCGCGGTTCATCCTTCTAGCAAGCCAAAGGCAAGTACCTGAATTTTTGGCCCTCACTTGACAGGCCGTGCGCGGTTGCCGTTTCGAGCCGATCATCTCCTGTCCTATGTTCCATCACTGCAGCAACCTCGCAAATTGGACGTCACTGTTCTTTGGGCAAGGCGTAGAGCTGGAATTAGATACACCACGGCATGTCTCCCCGAGGTGACTGAGTAGGCACAAACACTGAACGTTTTGAGATACGTACACCCTCACCCCAGCCTTATCCGCGGACCTAGACTCCCAGATTTAAAGAAAGAACTGCGTACTTCTTCACCCACTGAGACACCAATTGATAATGGTGACGTACTGTCAGTGAGAAGGCTTCTGCTGCGGTAAGACGGGCTCGGATAATCAGTTACAATTTCCACTGTTGTCGACACCACAATTTGGTGCCGCCACATGCCTTGCCGTGGTAAGCTCGACGACATGGTACGAGGACCTGTCCGGATCTCGCCTAAAGCTTGCCTTATGCACGTTGCTCGGCTTTCTGCCTGTATAACCCCTGACGAATCCGAGTATATCCCACTATGAATTTCCAGACATGTATTGTACGCTGCCCGACCAGGCTGAACCATTCAATTGACGTCCCGATGTGCCTTGAGACCCGCAAATGCGCCCCTTTGCACATGAGGAGGCAGGATTTTATATTAAAACTCAGGGGCAACAACCGGAAGCACGCATGCCTTTCGGATTTGCTAAGAAATTGAGAAATGCCCTACCACGGCATACGCAAACTCCAAAAGCAGGCCTCGGGGCTCATCCACCTAAGCATTAAAGTTTCGTCGGCCCGCATATTGTTTGCAATTCTGTCAAACTTAAAGGTGAATTCTCAGCTGGCCAATCTCGTGTAGTGTAATGGTAACAGGAGGATCCTCGTAAGGCTAGTCACATAGGAGGCAGAGCAGCCGCGCCCGAGTCTCTCATTCTTCTAATTAGCTATAGACGTTTCTGGTGCGTAACGGCTGAGGGTGACTTTACCCGAACCACCTTCTAGACTTTGTCTTGGCAAAGGTGTATGGTATGCGGGTTGGAAGCAAGAATGAGAGATGACCACCGACTGTGCCGACTGGCACGCTCGTTTCGGTCTAGAGACTTAGTTCGGTGAGGTGAATGCCCCAAGGAGTGAGTTTAACTGCCGCGGTTAGGCTCGAATCATTGAACCAGGCTGCCCTCTCAGTTCTTTGGGTTTCACTGCCATATGCCTTGGTTGGAGGCTCTGTGCCAGGTTCCTATCAATGATCTCAAGGCCGAGCATTTTCCAACTCATAGACAATCCATTCGCGACGACGGGTGCCTGCGCGAACGCAACCGAGTTTCACTGGTTTACGCCTTTACCACGAAGAGCTGGGCCTCGGCCCTGATAGATGTCGCGTGGCACAATTCGTAGCCAACGTCTCGTCTGGGTGTACAGCAGAACGTTTCCTGTAGGCCGAGGTT
Source organism: Corynascus novoguineensis (assembly GCA_033296725.1). NCBI lineage: Eukaryota > Fungi > Ascomycota > Sordariomycetes > Sordariales > Chaetomiaceae > Corynascus > Corynascus novoguineensis. Next base: position 595,691 of record MU857603.1, read on the forward strand.
GCACTTCGACTTTGTCGAACGTTCGAGATGCGGGATGCTGCAGTCACGCGCTGAATTCTGCCTGACAAATTGAAAGCTAACGAGTTCCACTAGGAGCATGTATCATGGGCCATTGAACTGGTGACTCGTGGTGGCCTCTTACGTTCACAAAGAAACCGTTAGTGCAAAATTCAATCCCCAGAACACATCTGGACTCGACCACTTTCCATGGTCACCAATTGTCATTCAGGCCATCTCAACGCTCTTGTAGACCTGTAGATTTCGTAGCCCAGGTTTGGCCATTATTGTTGTTATTGTGACACGAGGGAAGACTAAAAGTCCTCCCTCTGAGCTGCCTTGTGTCCTTCGTCACTGAAGCACTTTGCCGTACCCCGTATTGTGGATCCTCAATGGCATCGTCATCTTGGTATTGCCTTGATTTTGAATGCTAGAAGCACGGCCATGTCTGTCGAGGCCTTGCCAATCCCTGATGCACCGAAATCATGAACCACCTTTACCAACTAACTCCGGCCTGTTCCATTCCCTTAAATCGAGGAGGGGTAGAGCATGATGCGAACCGAGGCGCCAAAAGATCTCGCAGGAAGAGGGGTCGTGAACTTCGCCCGGACAACACCAGAGTTGCCTGCCAAACAATAGTCAGTCAAACAGATCCATCGGCGTACCACAACCGTTGAGTCCTACCATGTGGCCTCGTCACCTTGCCCCAAATGACGCGGATCTTGGTGCCGCGCACCTCCTTTTGACCCCGGTAGACATAGGCGACCCTCTTGCCGGCGTAGAAGCTGTTATCCCGCGTCAATCCCTATTCTTCGCCATCCAACATCGGGCTCGTAACATACTTGGCAGCAGCGGTGTCGTCAACGCCCTCGATCTTGATCAGGCTGGTCTTGGCATGGGTCGTGTGGCGGCTACGCTGATAGCTCAGGTGGCGACCCCTATGGGACAATGGCCGTTAGTCTCTCGAGTCCAGTGACGATCGGGTTTAGGCGCGTGATCGCGAATCGCGTCGGTTCGAAACGTTCGGAGGCGCAGCTAGAGCGCTTTCGGGATTATCGCTAGGGTTGGTACTCACTTGACGTATACTAGAAGACACAGTTAGCCATTGCGCAATAATGCAAAACGAATGCAGCAACACCAAGGCTGATTATCGCGGCCGTGCGATCTCGATCGGCGCCAGCCTGGGTGCTGCAGCGAGTCTGGGGTTGCTCACATCTATGACCAGCTTCGGTAGGCATCTTGTCGGTTTGGAGTTTCCCGATCGATCAATCTCTTCCGGCCACGGTCAAGGGATATCAGCAATATGTCGTGCTGATTCGAGGTCCGGCGTTGGGCGGCGTGGTTGTGGCTCTACACTTCGATGTCCCAGCCGATTTCAAAAATTCGCGTGGTGCGGCTGGTAGGGCTTGGTGAGCTTTTGCGGGGCGGATTATCTATCGCACCGGTTTATCGCTCTTGGGCTGGAAGCTTGGCATGTGGTCGATCTTGGCTCCTCCAGCAGGTTTGTGGCTGGTGCTCAAGCCACAAACGAAAAACGATGCAAAAGCACCGGCCCACTTCGCAACCCGATAAGCGGACGTGCGATAAGATAACATGAAGACTTTCATGAACTTTTCCTTTGTATCTCGGACATTGACACCGGCCGCCGAATAACAACCGCCGGCTGTGATGCAACCTCCGGTTCGGCGAGATGTGTCATTCCCTTGCGATCAGAAACGATGCGCCTCTGATGGCTTCTTTTGATCACACAAGCATCCGTCTCAGAAGGCCAATGATCGAGAAGGCACGCACTGCTTGAAAGTTAAGACGGATCACCGATAACCCCAGAGACCGAGGGAGTGCTACACGCTTGCCGTGATGATTGCGATTGTCTCCAGCGCCTTGCAAGATTGTCTCTCCTGTCCGGGTTTAGCAAATGGGGTGGATAATTGAAAGCCATGCACGTTGAGTGGACTCTAGCTCCACAGCTTGTCGAAGGAGGCATGCGAAGCCGGGCCGGATGTCGGAGTCACCTCGATCACAAAGCAGAGCAGTCCTTCAACGACAGGCAGATTGTCCGTCTTGGCCAGCTCCAATTGAGCCGTCGTGGGCATTCTCCTACAACAGGCACTGGAAACCCGGACTCCGACCTCAAACCCCTCCGGCCCTTTCGAAGGAGGTTACCCCGCGGAGATGTATGATAATATCTAATCGTTAAAGCAAGGCATACTTTGGTTTTCCCAACCCCGAGGAGTCGCAAAACTGAGGAGGAAGACCCAACTTAAAAATGCTCGCTCCTTCAATGCGCCGAACGAAACTAACCAGGCATAAAACGCCGCGTGGGGGCATGGGAATTCTGCCGGTGCGCGGATCCCGGCATGCTCAGCACGTTTCCATGACCTCTGCCAAACGTGCCTTTTTTGCCAGCTTGGGGGTTTAGTGTCGATATGGCCCATCCCACAGTCCCTGCGGTATTTGTCCGAAGACAATCACCGCCTTGCCCCGACGCACGGTGGAAATGCTTGGTTTGCCGCAAGGAATTGATGTTGCCCCACCATACACCGCAGCACCTCAACAAGATGCAGATGCCCCGCAGCGGCTGGATCAACAGCCCTGCGTTACCTTTAAGCGCTCCTTGACCGCGATGCTACAGAGGGTCCAACACCAAGACGAGATTAGCCAAATTACCGGGAGAGCCTCTCGTAGGGTGTCCCACGGGTATCGGTGTGGGAGGGATGTTGGGGTTTTCCTTCCCCTGTATCTCTGTGGAAGTCTACTTTGTCGGGACGTGACCGGTCGAATCAGCTGTGTTTTTGGTACAACTGGATTGTCTCGGATCGTATCCTTATGAAGGGCCATTCTCCATCTTGCCTTCCGCCTGTTCATTGTTTACCTCTTCAGGATGGGGTCTCAAGTACGTACGCGTGGTTCTGGGTTAGTACTGCATCGTGTGTTGGGTAAAATTGGAAGCTGGAAGTATTATGTGGTACCAAAAGAGTATCTTCGCCGACATCCATTCGGTGCTCGAAGATCCATGACGTAGGGCAGGGCTTCAACCACGTAGCAGCAACCTACACAGTAAAGGCGTTATCAATAAAACAGACTGATCACCATGACTTTTTACCTCACGCATGCGGTGCCCCAAGGGTTATTGTTACAAATCCGGTGAGGGGTGTGCGCCATCCGGAGAAGTCGGAGGGACACAAGAAAAAAAGAGTTCCAAGGGTTAAGCATTCCCGGCCCAAGCTCGCTTTTGCTGTGGTAAGCCGATACGTAAAGGCGGGGTCCCTGAGTAAGCTGCCCCTCGTCGCAAATGCCCTGCTGTTGAGCTCCAGTTCTCTGTACTCATCAGCCATCGCCCCTGCCCTGGTGAAATACTATTAACCCCGAAACTCTCCAGCTCGGTCGGAGTCCGATACCCTCCCACTCAACTCCCTAGTCGACCCAGCCCTTTCCGCCAGCTTCAGACCAGCCTGAAGCTCCTCCTCGACTCTATCCCTTGCCAACTCAAATCACGTACACCTGAGATAAACCCGCGATCAAGATGGCCTCTGATTTGCATTCTGGAGGGTGAGTGAGCCCCGCCATTTCATGACGACAATTTCAGTGGAGCTGCGCTGGGCTCTTCGCGGAGCTCAGCGCAACTGCCTCCAGGCGCAACTTAGCCTCGTTGGCAGCAACAGCACCACCTAAGGAAATGTCCTGTGGGCAGCCATGGATTTAGATAACTAGAGTCTGAGCTGGATGTTGACGGCTTTGCAGTTCCGTCGAACTCAAGGACAACACCGTTATTGTTGTCCTCGGCGCCTCCGGCGACCTTGCCAAGAAGAAGACAGTATGTGTTTTGTAGAACAACACCTTATTTATCATGCGCCAATTGACTAACTGGACTTAGTTCCCTGCTCTCTTCGGACTTGTAAGTCAGAACCTACGCACGGAGGTCGCCGAGGGATCGAGTGACTGAAAGCCGTTATAGTACCGAAACCAGTTCCTGCCCAAGGATATCAGGGTCATTGGATATGCGCGGACAAAGATGGACCACGATGAATACCTTCGTCGCATCAAGTCGTATATTAAGACGCCCACAAAGGACATTGAACAGCAGCTAGAGGAGTTCTGCAGCCTTTGCACATACGTGTCCGGCCAATACGACAAGGACGAGTCGTTCCTGCAACTCAACAAGCACCTCGAGGAACTTGAGCAAGGCAGGAAGGAGACAAACAGACTGTTCTACATGGCTCTGCCACCCAGTGTCTTCACAATCGTTTCGCAGCACCTGAAGAAGTGCTGCTATCCGAGCAAGGGCATTGCCCGCGTCATTGTGAGTCCGAAAATCTCCGAGAGCCGCCTTGCGCTGACTGACTCGGCGACAGGTAGAGAAGCCGTTTGGCAAGGACCTGGCAAGCTCTCGTGAGCTCCAGAAGTCGCTTGAGCCAGACTGGAAGGAGGATGAGCTGTTCCGCATCGACCACTACCTGGGCAAGGAGATGGTGAAGAACATTCTCATTCTGCGATTCGGCAACTCCTTCTTGGGCGCGACCTGGAACAGGCACCACATCGACAATGTGCAAATCACTTTCAAGGAGCCGTTCGGAACCGAAGGGCGCGGTGGATACTTTGACGAGTTTGGCATCATTCGCGATGTGATGCAGAACCATCTACTTCAGGTTCTCACCTTGCTTGCCATGGAGCGGCCGGTATCCTTCTCCTCCGAGGACATTCGTGACGAGAAAGTGCGAGTACTGCGTGCCATCCCAGCCATCGAGCCGAAGAATGTCATCATCGGTCAGTACGGGAAGTCGCTGGACGGCAGCAAGCCGTCATACAAGGAGGACGACACTGTCCCGAAGGATTCGCGGTGCCCCACCTTCTGCGCGCTTGTTGCGTACATCAAGAACGAGCGGTGGGACGGTGTCCCATTCATCATGAAGGCGGGTAAGGCGCTTAACGAACAAAAGACGGAGATCCGCGTGCAATTCAAGGACGTTACTTCTGGAATCTTTAAGGACATTCCGAGGAACGAACTTGTCATGCGCATCCAACCGAATGAGAGCGTCTACATCAAAATGAACTCAAAGCTTCCTGGCCTGACTATGCAGACGGTGGTGACCGAGCTTGATCTCACATACCGCAGGCGATTTTCCGACCTCAAGATCCCTGAGGCGTATGAGTCGTTGATCCTGGACTGCCTGAAGGGTGACCACTCCAACTTTGTCAGAGATGACGAGCTCGACGCCAGCTGGAGGATCTTCACGCCTCTGCTACACTACTTGGATGACAACAAAGAGATTATTCCCATGGAGTACCCATATGGTAAGCTAGGTCCCGAAGACCACGCCGATTTTGCCCCATTTTTTTTTTTTTGGCAAATATTGACTTCTCTTCTCAGGCTCTCGTGGCCCGGCTGTGCTTGACGACTTCACCTCGTCTTACGGTTACAAGTTCAGTGATGCCGCTGGATATCAGTGGCCGACGACGTCGGCCCTTGGTCCAGGCAACAAGTTGTGAGTTACTTGTTGGTCCTCAGAGCAGGATATGCGACCGCCGATTGAGCACCGGTTTAGCGATGACCCTTACGGCAGCTGAGTGCATGACAACTCCAATCACGCCAAATCTAAGCCCATGCTGGGCGGGTTCTTGAAACGTTTGTGTTTTGGGCAAGGCACGGCACGGAACGGCACGACTAGATATATGACACTGGGAAGGCGCGGGGCGACGCAGGAAAACGGGGTGGATAGCAAGGGATCTCTTCTGAGCAGCTGCCGGTTGTTTTCTTGCTTCATCGGTATTCGAACTGTTGTCAGCGTACAAGCCATGCAGTAAAAACAGCACCGGGAGCATGAGCTGATACGCCAGGTCAAACAAGAGTGAACTCAATCGTCTACTTGTTCGTGACTGCGTAACCAAAGCGTGTTACGTGTTGGAAGCATAATTCAAATGCCTTAGCTGGTGAAAATGTCAAGGAAAGGGTTATGATTCTGTTGGTATTGGGGTGAAATCCGGACATGAGATGGCAGCTACACTCGAAACACCTTCCCGTCCAAGCTCACTTGAACAACTAAATCTTCCAACGTGCATAATGCGTACGCATTACAGCAAGTAGCTGCTGGCTATCGTAAGACATTATCGCTTCGGAGCTCGGCGATCCTGATATGACGTAACGGATCTTCCAAACCCTGGCATTTTTTTTAAGTTTTGGAATGTTATTCGTGGGGCTGGTTCTTCTCTCCTGGTCAACTCTGCTTTGCTCAGACACTTCGTTGTTAACGGTTCTAGTTGGATACCTGACAGAAGAGAGGAATGAATAGGAAAGCAGAACAATCTCGTAAAAACCCAGGATAGCCAAGATATCGCAAGGTTGACAACGCCAAAACGGGATATTTTACCGCGTAGCGTATCCGTCATACACGAGATCCAGCGCGTGGGGGTATTAGCAACCTTGGCGTTTCCTCATTGGAGGTAACGTAAGGCACGAATACCTCCGAGCCGCGCTCAACAAAGCCTGCAAGCGCAGATGGATTTGGTGTGCGCCTAACTTTCCAGGCTCCAAAGCACGTAACATCCCGGTCCCTTACACTCCCCCAACCCCTGTTCGCCTGAGAGGTGCGTTGCCGCTCTTCGACACCAGTGGACGGCAGATTCCTTATGGAACCCCTTCATCACCACCAAACCGCGACGATTCCAACCGCGACTGTGGACAGAGACCGCCGCTCCATCGACAGATACAGCCGAGCGCATGGTTTAGCTCACAGATCTTAAACAGTGCGATACCAGATTTCTGCTGGCGACACAGCCGCGCGTTTCCCAACAAGAGACGGGAGACGCAAGTCGGAAGTCGAAAACGATTTTGCGATCGATCAATCGCCCTCTCGACCTGAAACCACAAGACCAAGCACAACAACCACGGGCCCTAGGCGCGTCGCAAATTATCGCTTTTGGAGTGATGGGATATTGCATTGCCAGTTCTTGTCCTGTCTTCTGAGCCCGCGACAGGCAAGGTGCAGGCGCACAGCTGCTTGCTTTGCAGGCAACTCGGCACACTGATCATTCTTCAACTGCACAAGGTTCCGTCGCAGCCTTTATCTTCATCGCCCGGTTAGAAAAGCATCCGAGCTCAGTCAACGGCGACTGACCCGCCGACCGACCGCATGGAATTCGGGAGCCGTTCTCCTCAACTCTATTCTCACCTCCCAATCTTCACAACGTCCGCCGACCACTCGAATCGCGCCAACAGCAGCCGGCGGAGAAACTGGGAGCCATCTTCCTCCTTCTCAGCTTAGCAATTGGTTCTCATCGACTGCATCGCCGGCAATAATCACCCAGCGAACGACAGTCACGTCTCACCTGTCATATTCTTCCATCTCCGTCGCGTCGGTGCATCTGTTGTACCTCAGAAAGTTCGATATTTAGTGCCTCTCACTGCTCGCTTTTTCCGCATCACCTAGGCTCTTCGCATTCTTCCCTTTACGCGCCATCGTCTTCGAAAACTTGGGGCTCCCCAGACCGCAGGTTGGCGGGTACGGTTGACGGCGCTGTAGGGGTCTTGTGGCGCAGAAGCCGGTCTCGAAATGGACAGCGGCATGCACGAGAGTACCCACCCGGACAAGGCCAGAGATCCCATCGTCAATGGCGCTAAAGGCGATAACGTACCAGTTAAATCAGAGTCTCCAACGGGCAACAAGATCGCCAACAATGGCCCGGCCGTCGACTACAACGACCTGGAGAGCAGCTTGCGGGGTGTCAAGAAGGAAGAACCCCCAGACGAACTTCAGCATATCACGGATGACGTGATGCCCCTTAGTCTGCTGTTGACCAGGCTCGCCCAGTTCTCGCATATGAAGCTTCAGGAGCTCATACTCGAAATGGCGTCAAAGCCTCTCCCCGAGCACGCTCTCAATGGCAACACTAAGGGCCCCGTCAGCAGCGGAATTAACGGCAGTGTTAACACACCGAATGGCGGCGCCAAAATTACTGGACATGCCTTGGAGGATACATCCCCTGAAAGCTTGGATAAGAAAACAATGATCCTGAAGTTCATCCAAGATCTTCACTCAAGATGGGTCAAGGCACTGGTCATTACCGAATGGGCGAGAAATGCCGACGAAGTTGGCAAGCTGATTGATTTGAGGATACACCTTGCCGACAAGTTGGAATTGTACAACAAGGCGTTCTGGAACATGGTTCACGTAAAGCAAGAGATGGCATTCGCCAAGGTTCCAAGCCCAGACTTGAAGACTGCGCTGGAAGTTCTTAGCGCTGGAGCGGTACATTGGATGCCAGACGTAGGTTGCTACTTTCTCCAAGTCTCTGCACCCCGTGCTAACACTTTGCTAGTTTGGTTATTTGCCCAAACCTCCGCTTGAGGCACGAGAAACTTCCCATTGGCTCAATGAAATTGAGGTGACCTTGCACATGAGACTACAACTGCACGAGTATGAGCAGATACCGGAACCATGGAAGCAGTATAAGATCGACAACGGCCGAGTGACGTTTACCGTCCCTGGCGAGTTCGAGGTAGATTTGACAATATCTGACGAGGACTTTGGCGCGCAGTTCTGGTTCCTCGACTACCGCCCCATCTTCAATCCGGCACCCCCAAAGCTTTCAGACCGGGCCAGGGGTTTCATTGAGGGCCGTGTCAACAAGATTCTCGAAACCGAAGGCTTACCGGGGTGTTACAAGTATCTGCATGAGATGGCTCTTACTGCCAAAATTGGCGAGTTCACCCGCCAGGCTGTTGAGCTCAACCGTACTGGGTTGTGGGCGGAGACGTTGCGAGTTGAGAGGTTGAATAGAGCCCTGGGAATTCAGTATTGGGCTCGGAGTTCGCACACCCAGGGATCCGAAAGTTGGATCTTGATCGGCACGCATAGTGGCAAGACCTTTGAAGGAACCAGCGATACGACCTCCTCAAGTCGCCTCGTACTGCAGTGGTTCCGCGATGGGAAAGAGGTCAAGGACGCCGACATAGTATTCGACGTCAACAACATCTCCACCGAGAAACTGTTGACAGCAGTCATCATGAGGCATATTCAGTACCTCCTTTCGACGATCTTTAACAGCCTCAAGAGCAAGCCTCGGTATTCAGGGAAACAGGGCAAACTGGCATTGCGGATTTCTGATCAACCAGGCATCAATTCGACACTTACAATGCAGTTGCTTGGCAGGGCCGATGCCGTCCTTAGTATCGGCATGTGGTCGGGCCAATTTTACTTCGAGGACCGGTCCATGATCGGCCTCGAATGGGCACGCAGGCTCAACTCATTACGCAACCCGGCACACGAGGGATCGGGCGTCCTCGAAAGCCTGAGGTGGAAGCACACGGCACGCTATATTCGGACACTGCCGAAACCTGCTGATTGGGTCGTCCTCCCACACCCCCCCGTCCCGTCGGACGAGGCCAAGCGCGTCGTCTACTCACATGCTCCAGCCACCCGCGAGCCATTTTCCGCCATGTGGATCAGGAATACCCGGTGGAACGGGCAGTGGTTCGCCATGATGAGCCTGAGTCTCGGCGGGGACCGATGGTGGTTGATCGAGGTGTAAGTGCGACCACCCTGCAAGTGTATATGCTTCACGCTAACATGTAACCAGCACGGCGGAGGGACACGGCTTGCCGGGTCTTCGTATCAATACCTTCACTGAGCTCCCCATCACACCCACCGACCTGCTTCCGCCAGGCAATTCCCTATTCCCGAAACTCGCCAAGCACACAACCAACATCATGGCTCAAATTGATGATCTTCGTGGCCTCCACCAACAGCGGGTGCCGTATACCGCCAGCAGGTCTCGGGAGAGTGGTTTATTGACAACATATGTGCGATCGGTGGATATGTTGGCGCGCGAACCTGGTTCCGACGGCGCCGCACGAACAACGTGGGCCGCAAAGTTCATCCCACTCACTTACAAAGGCCCAGCACCCATCCCAATATCGGAATACCGAGAGCTGCTCTCCGACCCCCCGTCGTCTCAAGGACGCCCTACAGGGCAAAGAGTCATGGTGGAGGCGAAAGTGGACGTTACAAATCGTGCTAGATTCCACCTCCTCGAACGCAATCTGGATCGTGATGTGCTATATGATCACAAGCTCGGCCAATTCAGCCTACGACTTCAACCGGATACCAGTTCTCGAGCAATGCCCTTGCTACGTACCCGCATGCAGGCTCTCGACCGCCTAGTTGGCATTGTCGATGGCCTTGCGCGTGGCGGCAAGCATGTGACCCCGGAGAGGATCACTCTCCGTGAAGTCATATTCTCATATGGCACCAAGGAACCAGCAATTCGAGCACCAGAACTCCCACAATCTGATCGCCCTCCATCATCTGATGGTAAAGATTCGCGGACATGGAAAGTGTTACTTGATCTTGCTAGCGAGCAGGGCGTGAACGTTATACTCGAGGCTGGCAACCCACACCTGCGGGTCATCGACTATTTACGGATAACGGCAAATTCACCTCAGTTCAAGAAGCTCCCGTCGTGGCTACTCTTTACGCTCCCACTTTTCGAAGCACTGGAACGGCTCCAAGTGTCGTGGGATGCGGTCCTCGCTAAAGAGCAAGGGACATGCTACATCTTCCACAAATCAATGGATTGGGTCACAATTCGCTTCACGCTATCGGGAGCTAAGCACCGTCGCTTGCACCTGGATATACGACCCCGCGACAAGGGCGGCGAGCTCACGTGGCACATGTATCGTCCAGCAACAGACCCGAATGTCAACAACGAGAACGACGAATTCAACAAGGTCCTAAAACAGCGCGTTTGGTCAGCAAACGGCAACGGATTCAAGGGCCTTGTGAACGGCGCGGCGGCGACCTGGGACGACGGCATCGGCAATCTTTTGGGTCTCGTCGACGAGGCTATCCAGTCGCTCGCCGGCACACCACCGCCCCCACAGCAGCCACCGGCACAAACCCAACAACCGGCTCAACGTTCCCAACAATCGCAGGCCCAGGAGCTGCCAAACCAACAACAGTCGCAGCAACAGCAACAGCAACAGCAACAGGCTCTCCCACTACATGGTGGTGGTAGTGCACCAGGCCGATATCCCCACCAGCTCCAGCAAGGCCAACAAGCACAGTTCCAGCAACAACAACAACAGCAGCAGCAGCAGCAGCAGCAACTTCAGCAAGCGCGTCTGCAGCAGCAGCACATGCATGGTCAGGGCCAGGCGCAGGGCCAGCAGCGCGGTGGTGGTGTAGGCAACAAGAACAATGCGCCCGTCGTGGTTCTTGACTAAACCACCCCTCAAGTCAACCAGCCGGTGAGGTGTTTAATCTTTTTTTTTTTATGAAGGTTGTTGAGCAGCTGCAATCGGTTGCCTCGGATGGCTTCTTTATTTTCGCACGCTTAGTGGCATATTTCCCATACAAGGAGGAGCAGCCTAGTTAGTCCCTGGCTTTAGCGCGCTTGGCGCCCTTGTGTGTATACGTCTCACTTGGTTAAGCCGGGATGGCAGCCCAAGGGAATGGGAATGGGAATGGGCTTGAGGGAAGAAAGGTGTGTTTCTCCAGCCCCCCCCCCCCGAGCTGGGAGAGGGGGAAAAAAAGGGACGGATGAAAGTGAATGGGTGGGTGAGTGGAAGGGATACCATATCATAGGCATGTGAGATTTTCTGGGCTGCAGAAAGGCTTTTTAGATAGGTGATGATACCAGCACACAACACAAACAAGAATACGCGGGGCCCCCGTATGTTAGGGCTGCGTTGTACCATTATAGTTTAATGGTTTGTTTTCGGGATGAGATACAAGTAAGGTGAGTTGAGAATGAAGGGAAGGTGGTGTCATTGTTTGTCTCTATTCTCGCAAGACCTTGAATTGTCCGCAATTCGTACCCGAGCGTGAAACCATCAAAGCCATAACGTAGAAGAACTATTGTATGTATGTACATGTAACAGTATACAGGCCACATAGAACCAAACAAACCTACCCTTCACCTCCTCCCTTCCCCTTCCTTTTCTTCCCTCTTCGCTTTCTCTTCCCCATCTCCACCAAAACTCCCTCCTCTTGCTTCATCCTCATCCTCCTCTTCCCTCAGCCTGACCCGGCGGGACTCATCCACGAAAGCTCGGCTGCCGTAACGCAGCGGCAGCATCTGGCGCTGCATCGACACGTACCTCGGCTGGCGTGCGAAGCGTTCGAGTCCCGTGTCGCCGACGGACCACTCTTCGGCAGAGGCAGGCCCGTCCTGGCGGCCGGCGACCTGGGTGGCTACGTCGCGGGCAGCGCGCAGCACCCCCAGGACGCCCGGGTTCTGGTAGCTCTGGCCTGCGACGGCCAAGCGGCCGCGGTAGGCCCAGTCGAGCTGGGTGCTAGCGTCGCGCATACGGCGGGCGTGGCCGACGACGTGTTGGGGGATGCAGTCGCGGCAGAACTTTGCCGTTGCGTGGGCGCGGGCCGTGAGCGCCGGGTCGAGGCGCAGGTGGCGCTCGACGGCGGCAAGGGCTGCCTCCTTAGCACAGGCCGTATCCGCCGCCACGTGCGGCGGCCAGCCAGAGTAATAGTGTCCGCCCATCATGACAGTCAATTTGGTCCCCGAAACCGTGTCGGCTCCACGCGGCGCCGGGTCCGGATTAGCCGGGGTCGGGAGCGGGGACTCGCGGTCCGAGTCAAAAATGACACCGAGAACGCATTCTGGGTTTTGCTCGAAGGGGACAGCTTGCGGCACGAGGTAGCCGAAGCCATTGTGGGGGAAGTTGATGTGCGGCTCGGGGTACCAGATGTTAACGATCATGATGCTGACGGCGGGGGAGGAGAGGAGGGAAGGAAGGTTTTTGTTGGTAATCTTGTAGAGGCTCTTGGCGAAGATGGTTGAAACAACCTTGTCGTACAGGACGGGTGTTTCGTCTTTGACCGACGTGGTAGTGTAGATCTAGTTGAGAAAAGAGGGGGCATGAGTTAGATGAGCGTTTGGGATTCTCAATCATCAGGGAGGGGGGGGAGGGTGATGTCTATGAATGGCTTACCCCGACTTTGTCCTCATCACTTTTGTAATCGACAAGCGTGACGGGCTTTCCAGTTTCGATGGTGACGTTGGGGTTGTTTCTGAGCGCGTCGGCCAGCGCATTAGGCAGCGTGCTGAAGCCGTCGCGAAACCAGAGCGCGCTGGTGTCGAGGTGCTGCGAGGCCAGGTCAAAGACGGCCTTGTCCTTGGCTAGCTGGATCATCATCTCGTAGTCGGTGCTCCGCACTAAAACATTGGTGATGGGCTGGTCCTCATTGGGTACCAGCTGGTCCGCCAGGAAGCCGCTCCCCATGCTTAGTTTCCACACGTCGCCGCCCGTGACACCGTGGATCATGGCCGACATGATTTTGTCTACCATACCGCGGCCGCCCAGCCGGTGCGAGAAATACTGACCTACTGACAGGTCCCGACGGCCCTGGAATAGCTCCTTCTGAAGCGGTTCCTTTTGGGTACGGATCATGTTGAAGAGGGAAGGAATTAGATCTCGAAACAGGGGCTCAAGGAGCAACGTGGCGAGGTTGGCGAGCGCCTTGAGGGAACCGATCGGGTCGCTGAGCCGTAGAGTAACTTTGGGAAGAGGAACGAGATGGTCCGGGTAGTAGATGTAGCCTGAAACCGTCTCCTCGTCATCCTTCATGTGCACAAGCTGGTCGGTCAGATTGAGCTTGGTGACCTGATAAGAACCCAAACGAAGGGAAGGTCAGTTATCACCTTAACACCAAGGAAAGAAAATGAATAAACATGAAAACGCACCAAATCAAAGAAGACGAGATCGTCCCATTTGGGGACGGACCCCCGGCCCTTCGACAGCGGCTTGACCATGCGAGCGGCGCGCTCAAAGTGCACGATGCCCTCCCTGCCGTCGGGAGTCTTAACCTGGAACTTCTCCGTGTCTATCCAACCGCCCAGCCGCTTGTTCGCCTCGTAGATGGTTATTTTAGCGTCGGGAAGGAGCCGCGTAAGGTACCATGCCGTGGTGAGGCCCGTCAGGCCACCACCGAGGATGGCGATGGTTTGCGGGGGGTGGTGCTTGCTGCCGACGGCATAGCGCCGCTTGTGCGGATTCGTGGGTGCTTGGGAGATCGCCGGGTGCAGTGGTAACGTTGATGCGAGCGTCGGTGGCCTCGGGCCGTGAAATCGATCGAGTCCAAGTCGGCGTGGTCGACGCGAGTGGGCGATGTGGTGGATGCTGCTCAGGAAGCGACGGCGGCAGATTCGGGAAGGGCTACACTTGGCGCCATTGCCGCCCAGGTTGCGCACGGTGCAGCGCAGGCTGGATGCGTACATGTCGACGAGTGCTCCAGGAGCCACATCCCGCTTCGACAGGACGGTGCGCGCAGTCAATGGCTCGGTGCAGCTTTGGGCGGGTGTGAGAGGTCCTAGTCTGCCGCTTGCTACCTTTGGAGCTATGACGATGGTCTCAACCCTAACCCCGAGACAGCATTGTTGCATATCTCTCCCATGCAAGTACGGATCACATTCACCTTTGAAAAAACATCGGGGTCGTCAAGCAGTTGAAGAACGAGCGACTGCAGTCTATATTCTCATCGCTGGTCGCTCCTGTTCCACCTCCCCTTTCCGCTCAACTACAACAGGAAATTGGCCGATCTAAGAGAGAAAGAGAGAGAAAATAAATACATGACCCTAGGAATCCCAAAATGCTCCTGAACGCCGCTGTGATGATATACTAGTACATGACCACACCCACACCTCCAAATACCCATTTCATTGCCGACAACAAGTTCGTCCAATGCCACACGTCCATGCTCTTGTGATGAATATCTGTTCTCAGTGGTCATTCCCCGTCACCTCGCATGCCTCATCCTTTGTCCGTCATTCATCCCCCACCTCTGCCTCGCTGTAGTCTGCAACATACTCCAGGGCCACCTCGCCATCATCCAACCGACACAGAAAAAAAAAAAAAAACCGCCTCCAACTAGATCACCACCTCGGTAGCTTCGGCATCTGGCATTTGATCTCCAGATCCTGGGAGCACGAGGTCCTCCGGGCCGTCGTTGGCAAACTTGCGCTCGCTGACATGCTCCTTGGGTCCGTCCTCGGCCGTCCACACCTTGTCCTGGAAGGTCCCTCGCTGGCCCTCCTCGTGCATAAATGGGCAGCTGCGGTTGGTGCATGGGCGGTACTTGCAGGGGGTTTTGATGTGTGTAAACTTGCAGTTGGGCACCTTGCACTCGCCGCCGTTGCGGCAAGCCGGCATGGTCGGGTGCCGGAACGGGCAAACCGGGTTGGCGCAATTGGGGAAGAACTTGCAGTCCTGTTCGCTCTGGTGTGCCGCCTTGGTCGCCGGTGACGGGTGGCGGCCCACACACTTGCGGTTTTTGCAGGCCACCCCGAAGCTACAGACGTCTTTGAGGTCGATGGCCGTGTTGGGCGGTGCCGCTGGCGACTGGTGGGCGAACTTGCAATCTTTATTTTGGCAACGCAGGTTGAATCGGCAGACCGTTTCCTCGGGGTTCGGCGCCTCGCGCTTGCCTCCCGTCATATCCACATCGCCCTGAGAGCCCGAGTCCGGCTGGCCTGCGTCAGAGCCCTGTTGCTGCTGCTGTTGTTGTTGTTGTTCCCCGTGTCCGTTGTGTTGGTGGTGTCCGCCACCCCGACGGAATTGGCCTCCCCTACCACCCCGGTCAAACTGATGTTTGCCCCGACCAAAGCCGCCGCGGTTTCCCATGCCATTCTGCTGCTGCTGCTGCTGCTGCTGCATCAACAACTGCTGCTGCATCTGCTGGAGCATCTGGTTTTGCTGCTCCATCATGGCGAAAATGTCCGCTTGTGCGTAGCCGCCGGCGTTCATTGGGTTCATGGCGCCCATTCCATTCATCCCTGCGGGCCCCTGGGGCAGGCCGCCCATGTTGGCGAGTCCGGCAGCGATGTTGTTGGCCCGGACGTTATTCGTCCGCGGCTGGCGTCCTACGCCCATTCTTGGCCCGGCAGGCGGCCCCCTCCCGATTCTCTCGTTGCCGGATTGGTTTCGGACACGATGAAGGACCGAATCCTGCTGGCGATCCATTGCACGGTTGATCTGGCCCATGAGGCGCTTCTCTCGCCCGCCGCGGATGTTTCCATTTCCGTTGCGCATGGCCTTTGGTCCAGTAGGGCTGCTCTCTGTCAGCACGAGGTTTGCGCTTACGACAAGTTGTGAATCAAGACTTACGCGTTGAGCCCGGCAGCGGGTGCATCCGATGTATCCATGTTGGCATCGAAGGAGCCATCCATCAGATCGTCTTTTGTCCCCTCCATGGAATCAGCAGACTGGGCCTGCTGAGATCCTAATTGTGCATTAAGGGCGTCGATCTGCTGGAACAGCCAGCTCGCGAACGCCGGAGCGGTTTGATCCTCGGGGCCAAGCGAGAGTAAGTCGCCAGCAATCTCAGCGGCAATCTCGGACTCCGTTTTCCCATTGGCGAGCATGAGCAGAAAGTACTCTGACATGGCAGAGCCTTCGGTGCCCGAGCCAGCCCATCCAAGCTCTGCGATCTTGCCCTGGATGGCCACATTGAGGGCTTCCGCGAGCGGCGTGCCCAGCGCGACCTCAACAGACATGGCGAACGACGAGGATACGGAGCGACCCTAGGTTGGAGAGAGTTCGTGAATGAGATGATGGGGGAGCGCTACGTGTCGGGTTTGCGCGCGAGCTGACTTTGACAGAGGGATCGGCGCTTAGGGTCCGGAGGGCCGATGTGGCCAAAGCAAGGCTGCGGTATCGAGACGCGACTATAGCGACCTAATACATGCGCGAACTGACCAAGTTTCGATCGCCGAGGCTAACGCAAGCAATCCAGGAAAGAGCTCGTTGGAAGCACCCAGCAACGATGCGTCGTGATAGGGAGGTCGTAGGTCGTGAGGTCGCGGTGATGTTGAAGATTTTAAGATTCGGGGCGTGGAGCCGAACTTGGCCAAAACCAAAATGCTTGGTCCCTTGTACAAGCAGGCAATCAGAGCGGTCTGGGTGGCTGGTGCGGCTATGATTTCAATCAAAGTGGCGTAACATCACGTGACAGTCCTGGCCTCTTGCAATCGCGTGGCACACCTCGACCAGATTCATGCTGATTCTAGCCATCTGGATTCTGCTCAGTCATCAATCTCCAAATGGGTCCGACTTCCAGCACCTAACGGTCTCATTTCGGGCCGTTGACAGGTTTTATCTTCGGCAAAAGTCGTCGCACGCCAACTGCCAGATGAAGCGGCCGGCAGTTGCTCAGTAGATCTGACTACAGAATGTGTTATGCATGTTGACATCGGCGAGGGCATCGCTGCATCTGCCAACCAACCTACACTAAACAGCGTAAGGGAAGCAAGAAACGACGCACAGTTCTAAATCGCAAACTGCCTAAAAAAACTACCCCATCTACTTTGTGTGTTTTCTCCTCGCTTCGTTGTTTGATTGATAAAGCACAAAAGATGCATTACCTCTCTTTTTCCCTTTACCCCTGTTACACATTTTCCTTTACATAACTAGTCCTTTATGTTGCACATTCCCCTCCTTAATGACCCAAAGCCAAGAGACTCTTCGTATTCTTCCCCGCAATGCGATGGCATGGTGAGGCTCATGGTTGGTTGTACTACACCTCCCACTTTCCTTTCTTGTCGAAGGCAAGAGACAACACATTGAATTTTGGATGGTACGCCATTGCAACACAACAGTTTATCTCTCACGACGCGTTGGTAGACAACAAGAGCTCCAAACCCCGCTGTGCAATGGTGCAGCTGCAACCTTAACCACACACGTACTCCGTAGGGTAGCTAGCGCTGCTTTCCACCGTCCTTCGTGGTGTCTAGCAGACCCCAGCAACCCAATCTTATGGTTGCCTTGCACTTTGAGCTTAACCAAGTTTAGCGTTTCCTCGAGTTCTGTTCCGCACTTCACATAACTACCACACAGTAAAGCAGGGCTTTTTCAGGAATTCGAGCAACAGCGAGCTATTGACATGGTAATTGATCCCGACACGCGCAGATCGATCAACGATCATCCCCGGGGCTGAGCGAAGAGTGCTGCAGTGACGCAGCCATATACATTGCCAAGCCTAATAATAGTATAATAGACATGTATGCCGTGAAACACGGCTCCTTCGTCGGGGCCGAGATGCAGGATTCCAGCACGGACTCGCTCGCCTTCTCATCTCGGTCGCTTTCACTATGAATAGGACGCCAGCGCCCCGATTGCTCTGGAGCTAAACCGTTCCAAGTGGCCTAAATCTTTTTGTTTTTTGTTCGGACTTGGTTCCCCTCCCCACCAGTTTAACAAGGTAAGCAGACGTAACGTTGCGCCTTGATCTAGCAGGAGCTAGATTTCGATCAGCGACTCATATTCCTTGTCTCGCAGTGCCGGCAAAGTAGCACCGAACCACAAGCCGACCGGTGTTGAATCCAGCTTCTTGGAACGTTCTCCTCCTGTACGGAGTATGTATGTAACTTTTCGGTTCATACAGCTCGCCGACAGCCGCTAACTGCAACCCCAGCAGCAAGGGACACAAACCCGCCGGGTCCCATCGGTCCATGCCATCGCGGTTCCGTCTCCAACAAACACTTGTTTTCCGTTTGCTTGGTTATTAGTTCCCGGGCTGCAACCAAACCGTGCAACGGCACAACGGCACTTGACAATCGTATCCTAGTGATTGGACCTGCCTGCCCCATCCAACTCAGCCAACCAGTCAAGGCGTAGAATCTCATAACTACCTAAACATTCCAACCTCCTCCCCCTGCTGTGCCGCGCCGCGCGACTCGCATTCCTCAAATTCTTGAAAAAAAAAAAAAGAAAATACAAGAGGGCTGCCGCAACTTTTCTTTTCGTTTCACAAATACCGCACGACAAGTCATGAATTGATCCCCGAAAGATGTGGTCGCCGTCACTCTCTTCGTTTTCCCTTTTATTAGCGGCTCTTCAGCCTGCCGCCGCCATCTGGCCGGCACCTCAGAGCTTGACCAAGGGCGACTCAGTTCTGTACCTGCACCAGAACATTGAAATCACATATGATGGAGAATCCGTACGCTGGTCTTGTTCCTCTTCCTCCCCTTCTTTATCATTCCCTAACAATTACCACCACCACCATCACCATCATCACCATCGTCATCATCGTCGTCTTGTGTGCCTTGACGAGGGGCTGGATGCTAAACAGTTTGTGCACCAACAGATTCCGTACACATACGGATATGAACCTCGCAAGTTGACCAGCAAGGAAGTTGTCCAAGCGGGCATTTCCCGGACGCTGGCGGGCATCTTTGGTAACAGCATTGTTCCCTGGAAGCTGCACAAGCCCGGATCCAAGTTCGAGCCCGACCTGTCCAAGGGCCAGCAATGGCTCAAGACACTCAAGATCGTCCAGAAGGCCAAGGACAAGCCCAGCACCTTCAAGCCTCTCGCTGGCGAAGTTGACGAGTCGTACAACCTGACGGTGAGCGCCGACGGTCACGCTAAGCTCACCGCCCTCTCTTCCATCGGCGTGCTTCGCGGCCTCGAGACCTTCTCGCAGCTCTTTTACCAACACTCGGCCGGCACCTTTTGGTACACGCCCTTCGCTCCCGTCTCGGTCCAGGACTCGCCCAGGTTCCCCCACCGCGGCATCCTGTTGGACACGGCGCGCAACTTCATGCCCCTCCCGGACGTCCTGCGCACCATTGACGCCATGGCCTGGAGCAAGCTCAACCGGCTACACATCCACGTGACCGACTCGCAGTCTTGGCCGATCGTGATCCCCTCGATGCCCGAGCTCTCGGAGAAGGGCGCCTACCACCCGAGCCAGACCTACTCGCCCGAGGACATTGAGAGGATCCAGACGTACGGGGTCGAGCGTGGCGTCGAGGTCTATTTCGAAATCGACATGCCGGGCCACATCGGCGTGGTGTCGCTGTCTCACCCGGAGCTGATTGTGGCCTATAACCTCCAGCCCTACCAGTGGTGGTGCCAGGAGCCGCCGTGCGGCGCCTTCAAGCTCAACAACACGGCCGTCGATGCCTTTCTCGACAAGCTCTTCGACGACCTGCTGCCGCGACTGGCGCCCCACGCGGCCTACTTCCACACGGGCGGCGACGAGCTCAACCGCAACGACTCGATGCTCGACGAAGGAATCCGGTCCAACGCGACCGAGGTGTTGCAGCCGCTGCTACAGAAGTTCATCGACACGCAGCACGCGCGCGTCCGCGCGGCCGGCCTGACCCCAATCACCTGGGAGGAAATCCCGCTCGAGTGGAACGTCACCATGGCTAAGGACACGGTTGTGCAAGCTTGGCTCGGCGGCGACTCGGTCAAGACACTGACCAGCAAGGGCTACAAGGTCATTGACAGCAACTACAACTTCTGGGTAAGCAATGAGCCTCACACTTGCATTTTCCTTTCTTCATTCTTCTCCGTCTAGTTCGCCGGTTTTAGGCTGCTAACCTTGAATCGAAACAGTACCTCGACTGTGGCCGGGGCCAGTGGCTGACGTGGGCCAACGGGGAGGGCTTCACCCAGGGGTACCCGTTCAACGACTGGTGTGGGCCGACCAAGTCTTGGGCGCTCGTGTACCAGCACGACCCGACGGCGGGGCTGACGTCGGAGGAGGCCGAGCGGGTGCTGGGCGGCGAGGTGGCGCTCTGGGCTGAGACCATCGATCCGATCAATTTCGACACGCTCGCGTGGCCACGCGCCAGCGCCGCCGGCGAGGCGCTCTGGTCTGGCCGCATCGACCCGGACACGGGCCGCAACCGCAGCCAGGTCGAGGCCGCCCCGCGGCTCAACGAGTTCCGCGAGAGGCTGGTCGCCCGCGGCGTCCGAGCTTCACCTATCCAGATGACGTTCTGCACGCAGGGCAAGGCCGAGGAATGCCAGTTTATCGTTGCTTGAGCGCCAGCCCGTGTTTGGGCACTCTGATGTTCTTTTTCTTCTTAGTTCGTTCTTTTTCTCACAAGTATTATTTTACGCCGTGTCTCTCTTCACTGGGAATAATCTACGAGTTAGTCTTGCATGCATTGATGATGATCTCTTGGGTCTTGAAAGGGAGAAGAGGGGGGAAGGTGTGGTGATAGTGATTGATGGATTGACTGGTCGGAGTGGTTCCGAAAGGGCTATGCTCATCTGGGGGCTTGTCCCCGAGATTGTCACCAAGAATCGGCTCGAACCCGAGCGAGCGCATAACTTCGGAGTAACCTTGAGCCTTCCAATAAGTAATGCACCACATTGGGATACAAGCACAACACGTCGCGGGCAGGCATGAACAACTGCTTGTATTAGCGAAGTCCATGGATACATGAGTGCTGCCGTAGCGGTACAGTACTTCGCCGGGCAGTCTCTGCTCAATGTCAGATTCGGCTGCGGCACATGTCCGAGCCATTACTATGCGAGGTTGAAAAGTATCTACCTACCAATCATTGTGTGCAGAATGCATGTATGTACATATACTTGTACGTCCGTAGGTGTGGGGAGTTCTTAGGCTTCGGAGTTAGATGTGGTGCGAATTCCGTTAAAGATGTGTCGTGTAGAATTGATCGAGTAACACTTTTTAATAGAGCGAGTCGGCACACAACTAAGCAAACTGATGTGAAAAGAATCTACTTGCATGGGCTGAATTTTCTTCTTTCTCCTTTTTTGTGCGAAAGAACTCAGAGCTCAGAAGGCAAGAACGATTTTAAAACTACTCGGGTAGGTACTCAATAGCGTCCTGGTGGCCATAAGCTCTTTCCAAGTTTGTATGTACTCTCGCCGCAGCGCCATTAGGATAGTCAGCACCTTGTCTGAACATTCCGACGTCTTCCCCCACGTGTACACTTGCATTTCAAATCGACCGTCACTACACGAGATGCAACAAACCCTGATGATTCGACATGTGTTTTCTGTTACACACAACAGGAGGTGAGGCGGGACGCGGCCGAAGCTCCATTCTATAGTGCAGCCAACCCACGCGACCGGCACCTTCACTCCTTCCGTGAGCCTACACTACCAAGTTTCTTCAGCTCAAATCGTGGTCGGCCCCCGCCATCGCCCAATCGCCCAAGACAGATGGGCCGCAAAGAATCCGCAATGAATCCGGGGAATCAAGATAGCGACACTGCACAACACTAGCGTCGTGCAAGATGTCCCCGCCCCCGGATCTGCATGGAACAAGAGAACAGACAGGGCGCCATGAAGGTCGATGACAAGGATCCCCGCGCCGTGCTAGGCTTCATCGCCACCGTCTTGAAGAATTCCCCCGCTTCGAAACGCGCAATCGTCTGCTAAAGCCGCAGAAGCGGGAAAGAAGCCTCGGCACTACCTCGTTTGGCCGCACACCATCCGCGCCATGTGTTACACTCTCCAACCCTGCTGTGAAAATTGAGGCGCGACGGGTAGGTACGGGGTCCGCGGACGGCCTAAGATCTCAACGGCCATGAAGCCAAGAATCCTTGCAAAGGGCTTGATGCCAGGCAAGTCGGTGGAAACTCGCCTCGGACACAGTGGGGCATCCCTCTTGTTCGCTTCGATTCCGAAATCCTGGGGCGGAGGGGCCTAAGTGGAGTGTTTTTTGATGGTCTTCTTGTCAAGTCATGACACCGTTGCGGCTATGCTATGGGTTGCTGCGCGGCTTGTCTCCGAGCGCTTGGCACGAGATTGGGGGGCTGTCTCTACACGACGAGTACACTACAAGTACCAAGCACACAGTCCATACGAGTTGGATGTGCGGTACGTATCCGTTTATGTATACACGTCGAGTATATGTTCCCCGGTCTTTCCGCTCCAATCTTCAGCGTCCTTCCATTGGAAACACTTGCTCCAGATCCCACGATTGACACGGGATTCGGGCTCCATCCAAACTCGTCCCTCCGCACAGCCGAGCTCTCAGGCCCGGTTGATTACTTTGCTCTTCTCGGCCGCTTCCCCCAAAAACACATCATAAGGAGAAAGGGGTCCTTGCATATTCCTACTTCGGTGCAAACCAACCGTCATTTACAAAGTAGCGTCGTCTTATCCAACCTACTGGACATATCTCAATACATATTGTCCGGCCGTGTCATAGAGTGGTCATCTTTGTGCCTCGTTACTCGACAGTAGCTCCCTCCGGCCCGCAAACGACAAACTGCCTGGTCTCTTCGGCCTTAGATCCCGACCCGCTGTCCGGGCCGTCTCCGGTTACCAACCAGGCCACGAATAATACTTGTGTTCGAGTTTTGGTTGGATTGGCAAATTGTTTCCCTCCAGGCCGCTTTGGTTGTCAGACCACCTCGCACCATGGGACTCACCGAGGCTCTCGTCGACCGTATCTCGGTTCAGTCGGCGTTGGTCTTCGTTCCAGGCCTCGTGTTGGCCTATGTCGTCTTCGCCGCTTTCGTAAGACCAGCATGGGAGGAGCTCAAACTGGCCCGAATGCCGGGCAAAAGGGCACCCAGGATCAACTCGAAGCTCCCATTCAGTGAGTAGACATTTCGCCAAACCGTTCATGCTGTGCATGTCTTTGCGTGCGCAAAAAAAAAAAAAAAAAAGAAAAAAAGAAAAATGCTAATGTGGCGCAGGCCTCGATTTCCTCTGGGGAGCAATCAGTTCGGCGATGAAAAACCAGAACCACGTCTTCTGGAATAAAATGTTCAACCATGCCGGGTCCCACACAGTTGAGGGCCGTGTCGCCGGTCGTCGCATCGTTTTCACTGCCGATTATGAAAATATCAAGGCGATCCTGGCCACGCAGTTCAGCGATTACGGCAAGGGCGAGCCCTTTCATAGGGAGTGGCGGGCATTCCTGGGGGACAGCATCTTCACCACTGACGGCGCCCTGTGGCACGACAGTCGCCAATTGATCCGACCCCAGTTCATCAAGGATCGTGTTAGCGACCTGCACGTTTTTGAGAAGCACATGCAGACCTTGTTCCGCGCCATCGCCAACGGGGGCGCCCTGGACGGGGAGAACCAGCCGGTCGATATTGAGGCCGGCAACGGGAAGCCCGTCGAGATCAGCGACCTCTTCTTCCGCTTCACTCTTGACTCGGCCACCGAGTTCCTGTTGGGCCACGACGTCAAGTCGCTCAGGTTCGTCGTCCACCAATCTACCCTCGTTTCACAAGTTTGACAAATCTGACCTCCTTCGAGCCAACCGCGTCAAGAATTTGCCGAAGCCTTCGGCGAGGTTCAGCGAGTCCAGAGCCTTATCTCCCGGGCCGGCACTCTCAACAGCCTCGTCCCGCGCGGCAGCTTCAACAGGGGGATGAAGGTGATCAACAACTTCATCAACATGTACATCGAGCGCGCCCTGCGCCTGAGCCCCGAAGAGCTGGCCACTAAGTCCAAGGGCGACGCCGGCTACACCTTCCTGCACGCCCTTGCCGGGTACACGCGCGACCGCCAAGTGCTCCGCGATCAGTTGATCGCCGTACTGCTCGCCGGACGCGATACGACCGCTTGCACCTTGTCCTGGACCCTCTACGAGCTGGCCCGCCACCCGGAGGCGCTCGAGAAGCTGCGCGCTGAGATCCTGTCCGTCGTCGGTCCTACGAGGGCGCCCACATACGACGACCTCAAGAGCATGAAGTACCTGCAGAATGTCATGAACGAGACTCTCCGGTTATACCCAGTCGTGCCTTTCAAGTAGGTTTTCCCCCTCAGTTTCTTTCCATTTCCTTTTTCTTTCCCTTTCTTTATCGTCCTCTTCTCCCTTTTTTCTTTTCTTGTTTTGGTTTTTTTTTTCTCTCCTTTATCCCCACCTGTCCATTTTCTCTCAATTCCAAACCAACAGGACCATACTGACATAACCACCGCCACCTCCTCCAGCGTCCGCCTTGCCCTGAAGGACACGACGCTTCCGCGCGGCGGCGGCCCCACGGGCCTCGAGCCCGTCAAGGTGCTCAAGGACACGCCCATCGCCTACTCGACCCTCGTCATGCAGCGCCGCGAGGACCTGTACCCGGCGCCCAGCCCGGCTTTCCCTCCCGTGGACGTCTTCTCACCAGACCGCTGGTCCGCCGGCTGGCAGCCCAAGCCGTGGCAGTACGTGCCCTTCAACGGCGGGCCCCGCATCTGCATCGGCCAGCAGTTCGCCCTGACCGAGATGGGCTACGTGCTGACGAGGCTGTTCCAACGCTACGAGCGCATTGACAACTACACAGACAGCCACCCAGGGCTCAAGGCCGACATCGTCCTGCAGCCTGCCAAGGGCGTCAGGGTTGGCCTGTGGGAAGCGAAGAGGGAAAAATAAAGGCGGGACCCAATGATATCCTCTCCAAAGTTTCTTTTTTGTCTACGAGATATGGCAGGATAAGAATGTACGATATTTCACGCCATGACGAGTTATCTCTTCACTTTGGTCTAGTTTTGGATTTTGAGCAGCGAATAGTAACGCGCTTACTTAACTCGCTCAATTATCGTGTTTCAGCTTCCAGTGCTGTTACGCTACGTCCAATTTCGCCACTGCGTATTTCGGACTTGAGTTGACCGCTGGATTAATACGCTGAGACTTGACTGCCATTTACCTGCGCTCTCACGCAGTGCTGGCGATGTGGCTTGAGAGGGTCTTCTTCCCTCACCCTCCCTTCGTGCGTTATAAGAAGCCCGGCTACAGTCATAGTTGGTAGTTCTCCCTGATGGCCTCTCCCAGCCGCCTGATGGCCTCCCTCATGTTATCCGGCGTCGCGGCAGCAAATGTGGCCCGGAAGTACAGTCCGGAGGGAGGGACGTCCTGCTCGGCGCGGAACCAGGACCCGCGGGCCACAAGGACTCCCTTTGCTATGCAGCTGTTAAAGATTTCCTCCTCAATATCCAGGATGCTCTTGGTTGACACCTGCGGGTGCAGCTCGTGGTTGACCTTCAGCCATTGCTGCCCTAAGTTAGTACGCAGCTACCCCGGGCACATCTTAGGACGTAGAAAAAGGGAAGGGGATGATGCCTGGTGGACAAAAAGAAAAAGGAAAAAGGAAACTCACAAACATGCCCGCCCTGGGCGGATTCCAACTGACTACTTCCTTGGGAAGGAACTCGTCGCAGGCGGCCGCCATGGCGTTCCTCCGCTTGGTGTACTCGACCCGCAAGTTCATGAGCCACCGCAGGTAGCCCTCATGGCCCCAGCGCTCGTCGAGCAGCTTGTGCAGAATGGCCTGGGAGAAACCGCTTGGTCCCTGGTTGGCGACCTCGGCGTGGCGGATGAAGCGTTCGACAATCTGCTCCGAGGCTGTGATCCAGCCCAACCGCGACCCCGGCACCACCACCTTGGAGAACGAGTCCATGCGCAGCACGCGTCCGTCCACATCCATGCTCGTGTACGTGGGAATCAGCCCGTCCAGGAATTCATCCACACTCTGGGGCGGCGTGGGCTGGTCCGTGAGACCGCCGCTGTGCTCCGGCATCTGCAGATAGTAGTACGGCTCGTCCTCGATGATGAAGAGGTCGTGCCGCCGCGCCACTTCGTAGATGTCTCTCCGGCGCCGCTCGCTCTGTGTCGCTCCCGTCGGGTTCTGCCCGGACGGCACCGTGTACAGCACATGCGGCTTCTTCCCTCTCCCCTTCTTCGCCATTTTCATCCCCGAAGAAGAAAAGGAAGAGGGAGAGGAGGATGGGGAATCCCAGCTGCTTAGTAGAGCATCCAGCTCGGCAGGAATCATGCCCTCGGCGTCCATGGGCACGCCGACGACGCCGACACCAAGCGGGGCGGCCGTCTCGAGAGCGGTCGAGAAGGAGAACTCCTCGGTAACGAGAGTGTCCCCCCTCCCAGCCCCGTCACAGAGCATGCGCAGGGCCTGCTCGAGCGCGCCCGTGCTGCCGACCGTCAGGCAGGTCCGCCAGTCGGCGTAGGGCGGCGCAGCGCCCACCAGTTCGACATGCTCCGTCACGAAGCGCGTCATCTGTGCCGACCCGGACGCCTGCGCGTAGTTAAGCGCGATCGAGAGGTCATATTCCGACTTGGGCTCCTCTTCTCTTGCCGAGGACGACGATGATGATGATGAGGGCTGAGAGAAACCGGCGTCGTATTTCCCAATAGTGATGTCCTCGCCCCCTCCTTCCATGGTAGCAGCCTCGGAGAAGTTGGGCGGCGTGGGGACGTGCAGAGTCAGAGAGGAGATGGGAAAGTATTCCGGGCAGGGGAGGCCGCCACCCAGGGAGATGAGACCGGGAGTCTTGAGGTGTTTTGCGGCTTGTTTGAGCTTGCAAGGGGCGCGGAGAATTGACTCTTTGGTTAGGTAGTCTGTCAGGATGGTCAACACAACCTAGCCCCTTGAGAGGCAAACGGAGAGGGTTATAAAGAAGAAGAGGACGGTGTATGTCTTACGGTCCCAGCGCTTGGCTTTGGGTTTGCCGGTTGTCTGGTATCGGAAACAACGTCAGCTCAGGAGCCTTCAGGTGTTGCTCCTCTTCTACTTCGCGCTCTCTTCTTGCCATGATAAGGCAAGGGGTAAGGAATTGAAGGTTGAGGAGAAAGAAAAGGACTCCAGGGTTAGGGTACACACCGGTGCCTTGAACATGTCGGCATCGCTATATGCCGCTGTCGGTGCAATGAGGCGCCCGGCTTTAGCCCGCCGCTCCTTGATGTCGGCGATTGTGACACGTTTCCGGGGCACCGCCGCCGGCACCGGCTCGGCCTCGGGGAGCCTGGCGGCCGGTGCTAGGGCTTCGGAGCGATCGTGGGATTTTGAATGTATGGCAGATGATGGCGGGACCGAGAACCGGCGCGGCACACCGTTCCGGAGACCATTCACGCTGGAGTGGATCGGAGCCGTGCTGGGCGGCGGGAGGCTCCGGAGAGCGCCGGTCCGGATAGCGGTCCGCATGTTATTAAAAGGCGGAACGGGAATGTGGAGCGGAGTGGATCGGCGTTTGTTGGATTGTAAGTCGATTGCCTTCGAGACACAATTCCGGATGCAATAGAGCAGGTAAGAGCTGCAAGTGGTATCCGGGGGTGAAGACGGCATGAGATGCCCGTGGCAACGTAAACAGGTGAAGGATAAGGGTCCGGAGTACGAGTACGAATAACGTTACCCCTCCAGATAATCAATCGAGACAGTCAACTGAGAGGGAAACGGCCAGGGCCAAGGCCGGGATCCCGGGCCCGAAGGTAGCCGTCAGTAGCCCCGACTCGCCCTTGTGACCAGTGTATACCAACACCGCTCTTCCGCGAGTACGTAATGGGGAGTTGGGCTCGGTTTGATTCGAATTTGCTGAACTCGAAGTTAAAAATTGAGCTCCACCAGAAACACCAGCGGAGGTAGAAGGCCAGACCAGTTCGTTATGAGATGGAAGAGGCAGCACTTGCACAACGTGAGTTCATTACCTTTTATGCACGGAATGATGGGAGAGCGTACGTACGGGTCAGGAAAGTCGGTGGACGTGTAAAAAAGTCAAACCCAAATTTTCGAACACATTTTTTCTCCGGCTCCTCTCTTGCTGTTTCGTTCCCTTTTGGCTTTTCCGCACTTCGAATGCTCGGCCGTCAACTTCAATGTTTCCAGAACTCCCCGCTCAAGACCACCAAACCGAGCGCTAGTGTGCTGTAAACTTTACAAGTACACGTCCCAAGTAATGCAATACTGCATAACTATACGTAATGCCAAAAAAAAAGCAACGAACCGCCCAAGTCATGATTACCTCCAGATGCACGATAACGGAATGAAAAAAAAAAATGTAAACAAAGAAGCCAGACGGAATTCGCACTAAAAGCCAGCGATGGTTGACGACTCTATTGCAAGGTGAGAGCTGCCTACTTGTAGTTCCTGCCTGCTCCTGTGGGGTGTTTGGCTCCAGAGGGTGAGGTCGGGTGGAGCAAAAGGAGGGAGGAAAGGTTTCACAGCACATATAAACGTTTCCCAACATATAGAGGCTGCATCAGGGCTGGCATTCCATCGCATGACTCGGGTCCGTGGCATCATTCAACAGGAGCGTAGAGGAAGGCTGAACGCTCCTGTGCAAAGGTGACATCCCCATGTTGAATGACGGCTTGTCTCCTCTGTCAAGAGGCACACCAGCACACCATGAGAGGAGTCAGATGTTGTCACTTCTCCGAAGTATGAAACGGGAGCAGGGGGGTCGCTAGACTCCGCCGTCCCAGCCCTCTGAGTCCGAGTTCGAGTCCGAGTTCGGGCCTGGATCTACCTGTTCTTCTGGCAAAGCAGCTTCCGGGAAAAAAACCCGCGTCCGGGCATCCCAACCACTTCGTATCTGTGGGGGAACAGAAGAGAGGGTTATATCGGAAACGGTGGTGCCCGTTCGTTGGGATGCCAGAGAAGGTGGTCCATCCCCGGCAAAGAGAAGGTGGTCATGCCGATTGGACTCGAACACAGATGGCGGTTGTTGTGGGGTAGACATGGTCCGGAGTGAATGGTTGCTCCACGCATCTGTGGATGGCCACGAGAACTCGTCCTCGACCCTAAAGGAAGGAGTCCGGACCCGGTCACGCCGCGAGATGTCATTGATGACAATAGTGATGAGGCTTACTAAGGCGATGAAGAGCGGCAGCCAGGGGATGAGGTTGGTCCTGCCGGCGGGATTCGCCAGGACAGCGACGAGAAGAAGGGCGAGTGCCGCGGCAGCAGTGAAGGGCCCGAACCTGAAAAGAGTCGGTCAGCACGTAAAGCCAGACACAAGCCCAAGGTCTCCAGGCCTGTTTACCTAATGAAGGGCTCCGGATGCAGGGCATGAAAGCCCAACCCGCTTAGGATAAAGATGGAGAGCGTTCTGAGTCGCGGTTAGCGCATGGCACTGGGAGTTGCAGCCCTGGCCTTACAGCGATCGAAACAAGAGACCCCCGGCGTTGGCCAAGGGATAGAGAATGGCGGTGCCAATCATGCCACCATAGGCTATAATCTTGATAATACGGCGAAGCTCTTGGCTTCGGGGCCTCGGTGGCCCTAGGAAGGGAGTGGACTCCATGGCGAGAGCGTCGTGAAGAGGTGGTGGTTGTGCACGACCGAGCAGCTAAGTGCAGATCGTGGAATGCTGCCTAAACAAGAGATCCAGTCACTCGTCAAGGCACGCTCGTTAAAGATGTGAGAAGAGTGATAACATGTGGATTATCCGAGAAAACGAGGCGTGGGAAGCTTGGGAGTAAAATAAAAGAGTGACTAGCAACCGACCTTCACGGCCGCTCTTGGTGTGCTTACACCTTGTCTTGGCCGAGGTGAGCAGTCGTGGCGGGTGATTATTTCGCAACCGGGAACCGGTTTTGCCACACTGACCATGGGGGAGGGACTCGTTTTTGTTCTAGCTATATGTACAAGCTAACCGATGAGAAAAGTCATCCGAACCGTGACGTGGATTCAGCCCCAACCGTTCGCCATTCAACACAGGTTGGGGTTCTTGGGAGATTTCCAAGCAGGCAAGAGGGGACGGCCCTGCGTAATCAAATTTCCATGAGATGCCATGGTCCGCGCGGTTCGCATGGATCGATGCGGCTCAAAACTTGATGTTTGACTCCTGGATTGGTTGGGCTTCGGTGAGAGTCGTCAGCCCCTCAGTCAGCCCTGGCGCCGAGGAGGCAACAAAAGGCGGGGCCTATGGTTCGCTTTGGGCAACGATGCATGATGGAGGGGTTGTGTGATGGAAAGCCTCGCGCGTCTGCCCACGCGTGCTCCTTGTGTAGATCAAATCCAACGAGTAGCGTCGATAATGCATACACCATCTAGCTGCAGTTGCCCGATCTCATTGTCGGCTTTACAAAGGAGCCCGCGACACCGAGGGCCCCAGAAGGTCTGATGCTGCAGTTGCAAGTTTTTCCTAGTATTTAAACGTAGATGGAGGCTCACCGCTTGTCCCCTGGATGGGAAAATGGCGTCGCTCTTTTCATCTTTCGGAACACATTATTCGGGTACCCTTGAGCCCCGGATTTCTTTTATCCTATACGTTATCACCTAGCCAATGAACTCTCGGCCATGCCCTCATCATTCAAACCTGGAGCATGCGAACTCCATATCGGGCCGTTGGCACAGTTTACCCGATATCCTCGAAATCGCCATCTGCTGTCTCTGCAGCGTCGTGACGTGGAATTACACGGTCCAGAATGAATTGCCCCAGGGGCAGCCCGGAGTCTGTGTCAGCCGGCCCGGTTGAAGGACGCGCATTGGGGCTAACCGCTTGATGATAACTAGATACCCGGCCAGCATGATGGAGACCCCGATGGCATCGACGCATCCATCTTCCGTCCTTCGCCAGGCCTCATGCTCTTCTCCTGTCTAGTGTTCGGCTGCTGCGTTTCGTCTTTTACACAACGGAGGCAGGAACAGGATCCGTTCCAGTTTGTCGTCTACCTCATCATCTTGGGTTGCGCTGCCATGATAGGGTACACCGTACGAGCTCACCTCCACTTGATTTTGCTGGGCTATCTACCGTGGGCAACGTGCGTCGCCATGGCCATCAGCATCTCGGCCCACAGCGCATATCGCTGTTTGAGGCCAGATCTTGCAACGACGAGCCAACGAGATGAGGAGAAAGAGCGACTATTGGGTTGAGTGGTTGGCGTGATGCGAGTCGGACAGTGATTATCTCGTAGGTAGATTCAGGGCCCGCACACTTGACGTTTTCTTTTAAGTTAGACTCAACGCCGGTATACGAGATTGATGATCCGGTAATATACGTTCCTGGTATGAACATAGCAAGGCCATCGGGCGCTTGTGTGAGCGATGGATGAAATATAATCTTGCGCCACCACCACGTATGCTCTTTGGTGGTCCTTTGCGATATTCTTTTAACATCGACCGAATTCCCTCCTCTCATGCAATGAAGCCGTTGATCTAAGCACTGCGGAGCCGTGAGACTTGTCGCCAAGTGCACAAACGTGGCCCGCTTTCTGATGCCGTCACCCGGCCGATACAGAGCCCAGCATGTTAATCCTCAAGCATGATTCCAACACCAGGGAGCGGGCCTTGGAAAGTACT
Organism: Corynascus novoguineensis; assembly: GCA_033296725.1. Lineage (NCBI taxonomy): Eukaryota > Fungi > Ascomycota > Sordariomycetes > Sordariales > Chaetomiaceae > Corynascus > Corynascus novoguineensis. Next base: position 627,440 of record MU857603.1, read on the forward strand.
CCGAAAGAGGAAGGAAGACGGAAAGAGACGGAAAGAGACGGAAAGAGACGAAAGGGAAGTGAAGAAAAGGGAA
>MU857603.1:627522-656010 GCA_033296725.1 Corynascus novoguineensis
AAAAAAAAAGAGAGAGAGAGAGAGAGAGAGAGAGAGAGAGAGAGAGAAAAGCCTCCAAAGACTCCATTGACATTGAAAAGCGAGGTATCACTGGGACCGTCATCAGCTCTTTCACATTCAATTATTGACAGGATTCCATGGCAGGTCGGAATGGTGCTGGAGTCTTCTTGCCAAACCATAAAGTGGGAAACGAAGGGGCCACTTCGTACAGGAAGAAGGAAGGAGACAGCAATCGGAGGATATTGATTTGGAATAGTCAAAACAGATTTGCAAATTTGGAAGACGCGTTGTCTTTTGTGTTCTTTTCGTTGCGGTACATGGTTGTCCCGCTAGGCCTCTGGAAAGGGAAGCGACATCTGACCTGCTGGGTAGCTGACAGTGACTTTCGGACGGAGTGAAAAGTGGGTCATAGCACCGTTCAATGCCAAGATTTCCAGCCACCTGCAAACTGAACCGGCGTGCCAAGGGATCCCCAACCTCCTCTACCTTCCCAAAGCAGCGAATACAAAGTCAAGATCCTATACGAGCCAATCCTTGCCCGCCTGGACTTGGTCTCAGGAGTCCACTCGGGATGACGACAATTACGGGAGGCTGGTGATGTCGAATGCCTGCTTTGCCCGGCCCCGTTGATTATTTGTTAAAACCAGATGCCGAAACTGCAGCGCGGGTCTCAATGATTCTTTTTGTAAATATCAAACCTTCAAGCAAATAATCGTGAATACGGTGTACTTCACCCCCCATCTACCGATCATCTCCAGTACCGGAAAAGCTTGGTGCGCTTTGACTCCTTGATATACCTTGTCGTGAAGGTGGTCTTCCATAGATACACGGATCAGTCGCTTGCGCCCTGTCGCCGTTCCCACTTGGCGTAGGACCATAACAAGATGTTATTCAGCAGGGGATGGAGAAGGGCAGCAGTCACGGCGGTGACTCTGCTCAGCAGCTCAACACTTGCACAGACCTGGTCGGATTGCAATCCATTAATATCAAGTGAGTCGCGTCCATCCGACAACCCCTACTTCCCCCAGCGCCTGACGCCCATTCAAGCAGGTTGCCCAGCCAACACGGCACTGGGCATGACAATCAACGTCGACTTCACCGAGGGTGAGGTCAACTCGTTTGTCCCTAGCGGCGGCACGCCAACGTACGACAAGAATGGCGTCAGCTTCACCGTCGCCGGGCGCGGAGACGCCCCGCAATTGACGAGCGTCTTCTACATCATGTTCGGCCGTGTCGAGGTGACCATGAAGGCCGCTCCCGGCGCCGGCATCGTCAGCTCCCTCGTGCTGCTCTCCGACGCTCTCGACGAGATCGACATGGAATGGCTGGGCTCCGACTCGACCGAGGTCCAGACAAACTACTTCAGCAAGGGCCAGACTACCACCTACAACCGTGGCCAGTTCAACCCAGCCCCGAACAACCAGGCCGAGTTTATCACCTACACCATCGACTGGACCGCCGACCGCATTCAGTGGTACGTCGGCGGCACCCTCGTCCGCACCCTCACCTTCGACGACGCCGACGGCCAGTACCCGCAGACGCCCATGCAGGTCAAGTTTGGCGCTTGGGCCGGCGGCGACCCCTCCAACCCGCCCGGCACCATCGAGTGGGCGCGCGGCCCGACCGATTACTCTGCAGGGCCCTTCTCCATGGTCGTCCGCTCCGCCGTTGTGACCGACTACTCCACCGGCAAGCGCTACACCTACGGCGACCAGTCAGGCACCTGGCGCTCTATCCGCTCCGAAGGAGGTAAGATCAATGGCAACCTGGGCGGCGCTGGCAGCGTCACGGTCACCGCGAGCGCCCCGGCCGCCACCGACTCGCTCTCCCCGACCATCCCCCCCGGCGGCATCATCGGCGGCACTACCGCCACCGACGGCACCAGCGGACCTTCGCGCACTGTTGGGCCCATTCCGGACGGCTGGGTCATGACGTCTGAGGGCAAAATCGTTCCTATCGGGTCGAGCACTGTAAGTACGTATTACTGCCATCAAACCCCATACCCCGGGAACAGGGTGGGGGGAGAGAGGAAGGAGGTGGAAGGGAAAACCTGCCTCCTTTCTTCCCCACTCTCTTGCTTCTTTCTCTCTCTGTCTGCCTTTTCTTACAAAAATGCTAACAACTGGTTCTTCGTTCCTTTTCTAGGCACCCCCCGGCGCACAACCCTCTTCCTACTCGTCGGGCCCCTCTGCCTCGCACTCGCCGGCGGGCTCTGGAGATAGCGAAACCACCCTCACCACGAGCACAACCTCGAGCCCCAGCGGTGCAAGAGTTCCAACCGATGCGCCACCTGCGAACAGCGCAACGACTGTGAGACGGAATTTGCTTGGAGGAGTCTTCCTCGCCGCATTGCTTTGGTGGTAGCGGTTGCTACCATAGTTTTTGTTTGGACGATTGGTGGAAAACCTTTTTTTTTTTTTTTGGGTCGTTTAAATGCATTGGGAGCATACCTTGGACGTAGACTGCATTTGATGGCGTTGCGGAGCATTTAGGGCAGCGATAGACAATGGGTGGGGTAGTTATACAGAGAGCATCATGTATCTATTTGGTAGGGTAAGCAAACTGTTGAATGGGGGGTTAATGATGATATCAGTATTGGAGGGAAGAACTCCAAATCTCCCTGGGTACAACTGACCACGACCGTCTCAAAGTTAGATGCAAAGGCAATAATGCATTGGTTCAACAAGACCCATCGCCTCTGAATCATCAATGGCTTGCTAAGGCTTCGGCCCCGATCACGAATCTAAACCCAGCAACCAGTCACCCTGAGCACTCCAGCTGGCAGAGCAAACCATCCTGCTATGTTCTACCGCAAGGGCTAATCTCGCTCTCTCTAAGGAGCACGCTATCCACTCTCTGCCAACGCCCAGCTTTGCATCCTATAACTCTGTTGTCCTCTTCCGCGCAGTGACTAAAGTCCCGCCTTTCCCCTCCCCCTCCCCCCCCTTCCCTACTCTGAATCGCCTCAATCGTGCTCGCGGCAGCAGGTAAACCTGGCTGCCAAATACATACAAAATGCAACCCAACACCTCGACGGGCGCTTAGAACTCCCATGTATCGTCATCTCCCACAGACTGGATGGCCCAGTTGAATTTGTCGCGGAGTGTCTTGGAGAAGAACTTCTCGATAGGAACATTAAACTTGTTCGAGAAGACCACCGTGAGACGAGGATCGATGTAGTTCTAGAGCAGCAATATTAGCATTCAGAGCCATGACACCCGCAACAGAGGCCAAGCAACTCACGATCTTAGATGTGCCGAGGGCAACCTCCTTGTTACCCTCGCGGTCCGCGCACTGCAACTCGAGCGTTCTTATGCGCTCATCCAACTTCTCAACATTGGCTGTCAACTTCTCGATGCTGGCACCTTTGCCCTCGGCCTCGACCTTCTTGGTCTTGTTCTCTTTCTTGAACTTGGCCTCGAGTTCGCTGACCGCCTTTAGGCGCTCCTTAAGCTCCTTGTCGGGCAGTTTTGACTTTCCCTCGGCCTGAAGCTTCTCGTTGTCCTTCGCGAACTTCTTCTCGATCTTCTCCTGCAACTCTTTCGCCAGAAACTGCTGATGTGCTTCGATCCAAGTTTGGTCCAGGTCGGGATCCAGCTCAAAATATTCAGCGCCCTTTTTCTTCTTCAACTTGGGATCCAGGTCGAGCATCATCATCTTGGTGCGCCACTTCTGATACTTGAGGCCCTTGATGCGATCGCTAAGCTTCTCCATCTGCGCCTCGTGGCTGGCACCAACAGTTCGCTTGTGATTGCAGAGAATGGCCACCTCACGATTGCAATCATTGTACAGCTTAATCTTTTCGGCCATGGTCCTGTCCTCAACCTTGAGCTTCTGAAGGAGTTGCGACATAGTCCATGAAGCGTTGTAAGTACGGAACACCTTCGCTGTAAGCCCGGGCATGTAGCTGGACAGGTGTTTGTTGAGCTGGGACGTCTGCAAAAGGATGTCAGCTGACGAAGTCTATCGGCATGTTATGGAGGGAAGTCCCAACTTACCGTCAGTCTGTCGAAGATGTCATCTCCGTCCTCCTTGGGAGGCTTCTTGAACATTTTGAGGTTCTTGAAGACTTGACGGTCTACGGTGAACTCGTTGTAGAAGCGAATACTGTCTTTACCCAAGAAGTCGAAGATGACGGTGTTGGGTTCCCTAAGGGTGACGTGCTCGAACTTCAACGAGCAGCAGCCGACCGTCTCGGCTTCATTTTCCGTGTCCTTCTCGTTGCCAGCTCTCAGCGCAAACTTGTCGATCAAATACATGGCAGTAGCGCGTTGCCGGTCAGCCATGACCTCGCTCTTGAGCTCCCTCGTGTAGTCGGCACGAATGCGGTCAATGTGCTTCTTGAGTTCCCGCGCCTTCTCGAACTTCTTGAAATCTGCTTGGCCCTTGATGGCGCTGTTGGCAGCCAACATCACATACTTATAATTGCCGTTGACGTTTTCCTGCCACATGGCAAGCCAGGTCGCTTTGTTGTCATGCTGGACGGCCTTCCACTTGTGGCCCGGAGGTGGAGACGGAACCTTGGCCTCCTTTCCAATGTTGATAGTGACTTGCTCGGGCATGACACGCTTCTTGACGGTGCCGGTCTTGGGGTGCTCGCCGCGGCCACGGAAGAGACCCGGTGGTTCGACGCGGAAGTTGCCCACCTTCTCCTTGCGGCCATCCCACTTGCAATACATGTAAGGAGCCTCCGCCTTGTCCTTCTCGGTTTTCTCCGCTTTCTTCTCAGCAGCGGGACGTGCCTTCTTAGCATCGCTAAGCGACTTGTAGTGCTCGAAGATCTTGGTGAAGTCGAGCTTCTTGAACTCCTTGATATCAACCAGATTGCCGTTTTGGTCCTTCGCGCCGCCAGTCTTCTTCAAAATGTCCTTGAAATCGTTGAAAAAGTTTTTCTGAAAAACCGGGTTCTCGACATTTTGCGTCGAATGGAGCATGGAGCCAAAAAAGGTCGCCACTTCCTCGGCATCAACGTGCAGGTTGACGGGTTTACCATCGTAATAGAGCTTGACGTGCTTTGGGAGTGGTTCATACGGTGGGGGGAAGAGAACACCATTATGTTCGAGCGTCGTCCACTTGATTGAGTCGTCCTCCTTCTTGGGCGCGTCCCACCATCGGTATTCTTCTTCCTCTTCTCCCTCGCTATTCTCCTTCGACTCTTCCTTCACAAGCTTGGCGCCCTTGACGGGCGCAGCATCCTTGCCTTTCTTAACCACCGGAGCGGCCTTCTTGGCCTTTTTTGCGATGGGAGCGTCGGAATCGGAATCTGGCTCCTTCTTGACACCGTTCGTCTTCTTTGCAGCTGATACGCCATTTGATTGGCGTTTCTTGGGTTTTGCCAAAGGCTCATCGTCGGATTCCTCTTTGATTGACTTCCGAGGCGTGGCCTTCTTTGTCTTCGCGTCGGCACGGATCGCTTTGGCTTCCTTGGCAGCAGCCTTCTCAATGCCGGCTTTTCGTTGTGCTATCTTCGTCCCTAGCGGTTGGTCATCATCTGACGACTCGAGGGTCGCCGTGTCCTTGATGGATGGCGGCAGCTTCGAGCCACTCTTCTTAGCAATTGGCTCGTCATCGCTGTCCGACTCGATCTTTTTGTGCTGCGATTTTTGCCGTTTCGCCTGAAATGGTCAGCCCACGTTCGTCTGTGGAAACTCCGGCAGAGAAAGTGGGCAATCCTACCAAGGGCGCGCCGTCGTCACTGTCTGACTCCTCCTTATATTTGACCGGCTGCCCAGTCGAGGTTCGAGATTTGCGCTTGACGGTCCCATTGGGCGCGGAATCGACGTCCATCTGGTCACTGACTGGGCCATGACGAATTGAGAGGCCCGGTGGGGCAGGGCGAGCATAGGAGTTTGACTTGTCCATTTCACGGTCGACGGAAGGTGAGATGGTAGTAGCAGATGCTGCAGGAAAAGAGCGTTAGTTAGATTAGCTGGCACTCTGGGAAATCTCTGCTCAGGGTAATAAAAAGAAGTGAAGGAGTGCCGCGCCGTATTGTGATACATGAATGCATGCTCATCTCTGGGCGCGACACCTCGTGCCACGATCTGAACCAAGGGGCTGGAGCGAACCGCAGAAGGGCAGACTTCGCGTCGAGAATGAACTTACCGTGGTTAACCCTTGCGAGAGGAACGTCGTCGTCTGAACTGTCGGCACGCATGGTTGTTCCAGATGGGTAAGTTAGGTGGGTGGTGTTGTACGGGGAAAGGCAACGCGGCGGGTTTGCGGTGAGACTCGCGAACTTTGGGGACTGAGCCGAGTCCGAAACGACTGAAAGGCTGCGAAAGTCGCGGCGACTTCTGTATGTAGCCGAGGGAACAAGGTGAATTGAACAGAAAGATGGCAGATCCGAGTCTGTGATAGGAGACGGCGCAGGGGAGAGAATAAGGCAGCGTGAGGAAGCGAAAGAGAAGGAAGGAGGGCGGCCGGGAAGGAAAAGGAAGGGATTCTATGAACCAGAACTTGGGGCGAGAGTGAGGTTAAAGATCGGAATTCTTGGGGCTCCACTTTTGCAGCAACCTGAGCGTCAGCCTCCCCAGCCGGGGATGTACTTGTAAGATGCGTTTCGTAAAATGGTTTGTAAATTACCAACTCGGCCACCGTGGCAGCGAGGTCATCACAGGCTGGGCCTTGGCAGGCGAACGGGCAAACTCCGAGCGAGCGAGCCACAGTCTGACTAAGCCACTGTATGGAGGCGGCTCAGCATTGTTCGCTGTGTTCTCCACCGGCCAATCGCCAGCTGCCGGGAAAAAGGGCGGCTTGGGTGCACGAGCACGAACAGGAAGCGGAAGCAAGTGGAGCCGACCTCAGCAAACCTCTCACGCCAATTGCAGACTTGCGTCCAATTGACCTCAAACTCCCCGATCAATTGACGCCAGCACACACCGTGGTCAACCGGGGCCACAGTCAGCAGAGACGGTCTCTTTAAAACAGTGCAGCATCTCATTTCACCATGCTGTCCCGAGCTGCCCGCCCGGCGCTGAGGGCCGGTGCTGCCGTTTCGTCCCGGTATGTGACCACCTGTTGAATGGAGCTGTTGATGTGGTGGATTCGGGGAGGGAATTGGGCGACGCCGAGAAAGAGCTGGGAGATGAGTGCAAAGCTTCAGGGTTGGACGCCGATGGATAGAAGCTGGATACAGTGACGAGAGAATCCCGGCTAACCGACGACAACAACCCGCAGAGCGGCAGCTCCGACCGCCACCTTCGCGACGCTGCGTGAAATCGAGGGCCGCCTCAAATCGATTCGCAACATCGAGAAGATTACCAACACGATGAAGATTGTCGCCTCGACCAAGCTGACGCGTGCCCAGCGCGCCATGGCCGACTCCCGCAAGTACGGCGAGACCAGCAACAAGGTGTTCGAGTCGGCCGAGACCAAGCCGCTCGAGGGCGAGGGCAAGAAGAAGCTGCTGGTTGTCTGCAGCTCCGATAAGGGCCTTTGCGGCGGTGTCCACTCCGGTCTCTCCCGTTACATCCGCCGGAGGTCGCATGAGGACCCCAACTTCGACCTCGTCATCCTCGGCGAGAAGTGCCGCTCGCAGCTGCAGCGCACCAACGCCAAGAACATCGTCCTCAACTTCGCTGGCGTCGGCAAGGACGTCCCTACCTTTGCCGAGGCTCAGGCCATTGCCGATCAGATCGTCCAGCTTCCTGGTGACTACTCCGACATTGAGATTGTTTACAACAGGTTCATCAATGCCACCAGCTACGAGCCGGACGTCATCACGGCTTTCAACGAGGATGCCATTGCTGCTTCTCGTATGTCCGGTATCACTGAGCTAAATCATTAAACACCTCGCTGACCGTATCGTCTAGCCAACTTCGCCGCCTTCGAGGTCGATGAGGAGCTGCTTTCCAACCTCCGCGAGTACACGCTTGCCAACTCCCTCTACTGGGCTCTGTCGGAGGGTCACGCCTGCGAGATCTCTGCCCGTCGCAATGCCATGGATGTGAGTTATTCTCTTCCTTTTCTGCTTTTTCTTTCACATATCTGACCGAATTTTCCTCAGAACGCCTCCAAGAACGCCGGAGAGATGATCAACAAGTACCAGATTCTGTTCAACCGCACCCGCCAGGCCGTCATTACCGGCGAGTTGGTTGAAATTATCACTGGTGCCACCGCCTCGGAGGACATGTAAGCGGTTTACAGCGCGTGATTCCCATAGATCGAGGGGAGAAAGAGAGAGCGGGCCGCGGCGGCGAGGAGTTTCGTTCCTTCTCACCCCCGTGAACCACACAGTGGAGAGAAGGAGAGGGGTTTCTATTCCCTTTGTATATCAAGCAGCAGAGACTTCGCCCTGCATCCGGCCCTCAGTGTACCAACGCCTTCAAATACAAAGTTCCTTTCCGATCTCGTGTTTCCAGACCTTCCTTGGCCAGACAGCTGTCTTTTTCAAAAAGTGTGGGCGGCGCTCGTCAGCTACCATATCCTCAGTAGGTCTTTCCACAGGCAAACCCGAGTTCCGAGTTCTGAGTTCAGAACTCTCAAATTCATCTCTTGCGCAGCACCCTAGCTCAGCCGGCTGGAAAGATAAAAGTGTCATCAGCGACAAGCAGCTCCTTCTCGTGTATGAACACGCACTATATGCTCAAGTGGCGATGATAATCCTTGAATTGAATATGTACTGGTGCCCGTCATTTCATATCTTCCAGTATGGCCAGCAACGTAAGCCGCAAAACCCAACCCATGAATGAACCACTCAAAGCCATGCGATGCCCCATGACGCCTCCCAACGTTTGAAACCCGAAGGGCCACTGAGGGCGATGTATACATGTAACACACATTTACACAATAAGGTAGGGGGGACAGAGGATACCCCTCGCTCACTCCTCCATCGCTTCTCCTTCCTTTTTCTCTTCGTCTTGGACCGCCGATCCATTTTCGGCGGCGCCATCCACATCCATCTCGTCACTCACCGCAGCCTCCGCTTCGCCCCCGTCCGCGGCCGCTCCCACTTCCGCTTCCGCGTCACTATCAACCTCGGCATAACTCTCTACTTTAACCTTACTCCTCCTCCTTCCCGGAACATTGCCGCCATCACCATGGCTACCATGCTCGCCAGCAGCGGCAGCCGGCGGCGGGTTTTCCACCGCCCACTTCCCTCTCACCTCCTCCGCCTTGCTGTCCCACTCGGCCGCGATAGCCTTCCACGCCTCGAGTGCCGCCGCGTACCCGCGCTTCTGCTCCTCAGCCATTTCTACGTACGGCTTTTTCTCTTCGTCGCTCGCGTCCCGCCACATCTTGGCGCTCATGACGCGAACCTCGTTCGCCGACGGTTTCCCGCCGCCCTTACCGCCGCCGCCCTTACCCCCCGGCCGCCGGCCGGCCTCGAGGCGCCTGCGGGCGTCGTCATAGTGAGCCCTGCTGTAGAATATGTAGGCGTTGATGGCGGGCTTAGGCGGCGGGATAGGCCGCGGGCCGAGGCGCGCCGTTATATGCTCCCAGAGGCGGATCTCGTAGCCCTCGAGACGGGCACGGGCAGTAGCTTCCTTGCTAGCGGCCGTGCCCTGGGATGCCAGCGTTGAATCGAGTGAGCCGGCTTTGCGCTTACTTCCGAGGAGGGACGATGAAGAGGACAAGTCTTTGGGAAGGATAAGCGGGGTGGGCACGTGGATAGGGCCGAGGATAGCGTCGAGGACTTCGGAGGCGGCGCGGAGACCGGAGAGATATGCGCCGTGAACGGTGGCCGGGTGGGTGCCGCAAGTGTGTTCACCCGCGAAGAAGAGGTTGCCGATCGGCCGGGCCATGGTGTCGTAGTCGTCGGCCTTCATATCCGGGCCCGCGGACGAGTAGCTGCCACGCGCAAACTTGTCGGACGCCCAACGTGTGACGACCGCCTCGATAGGGTGAGGTACCCGGGGTCCATAGACGCTGCGGAGGATGTCGGTGGCTTCGGCAACGAGATCGTCGTTGCAGGTTTGTTCTGTGTCGAAACCCGCGTCACCAGCCATGAGCGCGATCAAAACGGGCAGGCCGCTGGTTCTGGTAACGTTGAACCACTGGAAGAAGCGACCTCGTTGGGAGGCATAATCATTCTGGTCCAGGCTGTGACGATTGGTCGGGTTCCTCAATACGCCGAAAATGTCGCGGTCTTCGTCCCAAAATGGCTCCTTGTAAACCAAAATGACCTTGTTCAGAACACCAAAGCCGAGACGGTCAATGGCGTCCGACTTCCAAGCCGGTAGCGGCGGTTCGAACTTGACGTTTCCGTGCTTCAGCACGCCGAGCGGAATCGTACTAACAACATAATTGGCTTCCACAGTAGAGCCATCTTCGCAAGTCACTATCGCCGGGCCAGTTGAACTGCCGGACGTGTATGTGATTTGGCTGACGGGCGACTTTTGTTTCACATTGAGTGGCATTGGCAAATGCATGAGGCCCCTCGGCACGCTCTGGTAGCCGCCTACAACCATGGAGTGACTGCCCTCCCATTCATTGCCAGCGTCAATGTCCCACCCTTGGAGACTGAGCTGGTGATAGTTGGTTGCGTTGCTGTATTCGAGGTTGGCAATATGCCAATTCATGAGCCTGAAATCTTGCGCAGTGAGGTCCAGAAGGCCCCTGTACTGAGCGATGACTTTGTCTGTCACGCTCCCAAGAGTGGCATTGGGCTCTTTAGTGGCTGCTTCCAGATTGAGGTCCGCGTCGTCACTCACGCCCTGCTTCAAGGTCCAGCCTATCATCTTCGCTTTATGAGCCGCCTTGAGAGCGCCTGGTGTCCCCGGCTCTGTGTGTATCTTCCCGGTGGCTCTGTCGGTCGACACCGGCACGAGGTTTACCTGCGGCGCAATGTTTTGTTCTGAAACGGGCGCTGCATACGGCTGAGCCGCGGCGGATTCTTCTGCTTGCCGTATCGTCTTGTGCGTTTCTGCTGAGCTGTCCTTGCCCTCATCAATCAGGTCCCTGTTGCCCTCGATCAATTTCGAAGTGGGCTGCTTGAACTTGTACTCGCTGACCCGGTCAAGGCAGTCATTGTAAAGGTTTTCCACTAGTTGATCACGATGTAGATCTACCGGTTTGCCGTTTGTATCGTATAATGTGGTTTCTGGTCTTAGAAAATGGTAGGCGAGGCCCAGCTGCCCTCTGAGGAGGATGTTCAAGGGATTGCCTCTCTCAAACCCGGTGATAATCATCCCTCCCATTTCGGCTGTGAATCGCTTCCCTTCAAATTGTTCTGGAATCTGGTTCGGTCGCGTCTTAAAAGACCGAGAGTAGACTCTGCCGCCTATTCGGTCCCTGCCCTCAAGGATGACCACTCTGGGTAGCTCCTCGCCCATGCTGCGGAACTTTTTCGCATATTGCAAGAAGAGTCCCTCGAGCTGTCTTGCGCAGCCAAGACCAGACATCCCCGCTCCAATGACGACGACGGTCCTCTGCTTGCTCTTTGGAGAATCATTCTGCTTGCTATGTTTGCGAGATGACCGTACCTCGACACATCCAAAGTTGATGTAGCCTCGGCGGACGAGCCAGTCGAAACACACACTTGCAACATCGAACCATCTCGAGTCTTTTGCGCATCCGACAGCCTCCTCGCGTGTAACTGGGATCTGCGGATTCCTGACCCAAAGCCGCAATATGCCATTCCTGATGTTCAGGTAGGTGGTGACTTGGGTGTGACTAATGTGGTCTCGTAGCATCAAGTACTCTTCTTGGTGGAGTGTATAGGGATTGAGTCTCGACGCCTCGGCTGCCGCGACGCACTGCATAGCATACTCGGAGAGGGGCAGATCGGGTGGAATGGAAACCTTCGGCCGTACATCCCATTTCCGCCTCGGTAAGCTAGTCGGTTGGCTAGTACCGGCGACGCTAGAGACTGGGGCCTCTTTGGGAATGTCGTGGTCAACAGGGGTAGTCGCCTTGCTTGATCCTGATGGTGCGGAGGATGATAAATCGAATTGATCGGATAGAGAGGACAGTGAGGATAAAGAGGAGGATTCCTTTACGGGGGTCTCATTTTGTACCGCTATCGACGACGTAGTGGTAGGGGGAAATGCTTGGGAGATAGGCGCGGATGTTCTAGCGATTGTTTCAGCAAATAGCCATGAGAATCGAATTCGAGCACTAGGTGAAGCTGGTGAGGGTGGTTATGAAGAAGATGAGACTGCAAAGATCTGCCGCGGCACGGAAAATGGCGGATGAGAGTATGGGGATGAGAAGCGGGTAAGGCCACATGACATACACTGTCTTCTCCTCGAGGGCCGGTGTGGCCGAAGTCGTCGAGGTGACCGATTCGGGCGATTGTCCCGCCATGTCGTCCATATGCTCAGTCCAGACCACAATCTCAGGGGCAATGTCCTCTGGAGTGCTGGTCGCAGTGGGCTGAGCCGTCTTAGAAACGGCCTCTAGGTCCGACCCCGTACTAGAGGGCGGCGACGGAGGTTTGGCGGGACTGGCGAATGAAGTACGTGGTGAGCGGCGTGATTCGGTCTCCCTGACTCCTTTGAGAACGCCCTTTCCTAAACCGCTGAAGTGCCGAGCGCGAGACTTCGGAGAGATTCCCATTATATCGTTGGAGACCGCGGGTCACCGGATTGCGATATCTGGGGCCGGAGTGGTCGTCGATGCTGACGGGTCCGCTCGACCTCGGGCCATACAAGGCACAGAAGAGCTTATGAGGGAAACGGACTGTCACAACCCGGCGAGCTTATGAACAAAATGCCAAATGGACGTCGGTTGTGGCTATGAGAGAAAGAGGGCCCGAAACTCTGCTCTGCACGCATCAGCATGACATCTTTTTGGGCCATGGAGGGTCAAGTAGGAGACATGTGTGAGAATCAAGGGCGCGTATTAAGGACTCGGTGCTCCAGAAAAAAAGACTTCCCGTCCCATGTCCAATTGCTGGGGATTGCACATCACCATACCTCGAACACACATGCCGCCCATCATGCACCCCGTGCCAATTTGAAGGAGTCAGGACGCGGTTGCGTTCTCAGGCCAATGATACAAATCAGGAAATTCTGTTACTGGAGAATTGGGCCTTGACACGCCCGGGTGGCTGTCGTCTGGGTGGGACGAGGAGTCCTCGGAAGACGGTGCAAGTCAATCTCCACAGCAGCGCATTTGAGCCTGGGCCACCACTGACTCGGTGCATGAAAGCAGCCATTTCAGGCATGGTGCCATCACGTGAGGACTTAAAGAGAGCACCTTCTCCAAACACCGACGCCTAGCAACCACTGGAAAGGCAGCGTTCTAGCGGCTGACTTCGCTGCCGTGGAAAAAAGAACCCTATTCTGTACTATGGAGTGTCCTCACTTGCCAGGTATTTCACTCGACTTGCTGCAAATGTTGAAATTCAGAGTCAGCTACCTGAGCTGGCTCATTGAACAATTGATTATCCATCATATCAAGGGCGATGCCCTTGATTCGATTTCCGGAAAGAGCGCTCCCAATCTGCTTTCCCTGAACATTATAACATGCTGATACCATATTGCCAGCCATGTAATGGTTTTGTTATTTGAGTATCGTCGGTTATCTCGCTTCTGGCGCGGACTGTGGACTGCTCTTCTCGAACGTCTCAGTCTCTATCGCAGCATCCATCATTCGATTCCCGCTAATGACCGAGGTGGTGCAAATGACAATGTTTCTCCGTGCTGATCGATCGAGGTCCAAGTCAGTTGTCACATACCCATCAAATTTGCATCTGGGCTGCAGAATCAACATACCTTCCTCTTGCTTTGCCAGGAATCGCAGCGCCGCGATTTCCGTAAACGTAATACCGCCGACAAACACAACAAACACGGTCTTCTTGTCACCGCTGCCCGAGAGCAATGCTCGCGCCTTGACGGCCTTGTCTTCACCCTTTTGAAGCTCGTCGAACGTCTGCCCGCGGGCGTGCTTCACAGCGTCGTCGAACCCCCGCCAACCCTGTGCACCCCCGGCTGCCGCTCCGGATGCCCCGCTCGCTGAGTTGCCTCGGGTGATGGAGAGGAGGTATTGCTTTTGCAGTACGCACTGCACAAGCCGCACAGAGAGGGGTGCGTAGCCGCTGTAGACGTAGGCGATGTCGTTAGGGTCGTGCTCGTTGACTTCGTCCACGATAAGCCGCAGCTGCTTCCGCAGGTATGTGTAGTTGGTCTTGGTACCCTGGGCTCCCGCGGAACCAGTCATGGGAATCATAGATGCCAGGGGTGACGCTCTGGACAGAAGCATCTGCAGCCGCTCTAGGTTATGGAGGGTAAGAAGGTGCTGGTACCCGTACCCTTGCAGGATCAGCCGCCGGAAGTGGTCCAATTCTTTGATCTTGATTCCTCCAGAAATGCACGAATAAATGCACAGTAGCCTAAGGACTTGGGGTAATGGTGTATCACGGGCGATGAGCTCCTCGATCGCATCGAATTGCGACGAGGGATCCGCGCCTGCCGCCAGGTTCTGCTGGACTTCGAGCAATTTGTTAAATCTTTCCGTCCGCGTGTACTTGATGATCTCTTCTGCCATGCCCGTGTGAATCTTGAGACTCTGTTGTTCCGCCTGGTATCCGGGAAGTTTCTTTACAAACTCTTTCAACTCCGCCGTCGTCTTGGAGCTATGCCTACTCTCGTAGTCACTCTTCAGCCGCCGGGCTATCTTATTCAGGAGACCGCCGACGACTGTAAAGTTAGAGTCGCGAAGTTGGGCGAACAAAGCATCTGAGCCATCTAGCTGGATCTTGCGCTTTCGTGACTGCCCGTTGTTAGGTGGGGCGGCTGCTGACGTGCCCGGCCCTGCCGGCTGGGCTGCGGCACCCACGATCGTCGAATCGACGTCCGTTTGATTGTTCTGGATTCCAAACACTTCATCTAATAGACCTTCATAAGTAAGTTGGGTCAAAAGAGGAGTCACAAAATCGACTTCGCGATCGATGATGATGACGTTCTCGATTGTAGTGCTGGGGGACAACCCGGTCCTGTCAGTGTCGCCTGCATCTTCGTCCGCGAGCAACTCCTGCCGCATGCGAGCGAGAAGATCAGCCACCCGTTTAGCATTGTCGCCCTTGCCGATGATGCGGGGAAACAGGCCGTGTCTCTGTTGTATCCCCATCAAGGCGCGGGCGAGCAGGAAGATGGGGGTTGGGTCCTTCGCAAGGTACAGGTCCCGAAACGAATCATTCAGCTCGAGCGACAAAACATCGGTTTCCAGCGGGAAAAAGAACAGAGGCAGCTCAGCGACGTTGGTGTCACCCAAAACACCGGCTTCCTCCAACACCTGGTCCGACAGCAATGTGCGCCGAGGCACCCAGAATATGTGGAAATCGTGAGGAGACTGACTCTCGCGCTGGAGTCGTATGATCTGATCTGCGGGGATTGTCAGCACACTATGATGCCCTCAACTGCATGTCATGAGACGATTAGTGAGAGTATAGGTCGGTGCTAGCCTGGTCGGCTCGATATACGGCCCGTCTGACTGACAAAGCGCAGAGTGAAGCAAGAGCTCAGCGCTGTCTACTGTAGAGCCGAGCGGTGCGATTCGTGAGAGTTGAGAGTGGGAGATAAGAGAGGAGCCATCCTGGGCTCACCTGCAATGGTATGGGCGTTGCGGGCGGACTCGCCGCGAGCGATGAAGACAACATTTCGCTGGCTCGTATCTGTGTTTTTGTTCTCGAGGAAGAAAAAATTGTCGACGCCGTAGTCGCGAAGGGTGGAGGCCTTGACCACGACACCGAGCGGACCGGCTAACTCTTTCTCAATCACGAGGTTCTTCTTGCCGCGGACCTAGGCGACGCACTGCCCGTCAGTCTTAGCGGTCCAGCGCCTCGTGAAGTCCAGCGTGGAGTATGGCGCGTCTAGACCGAATGCATCGACTTACTCCCTCCAGGAGATGGAGCAGGTCCTTGCGCGCCTTGTCGCGGAGCTGCTCCGTGTCAAACCCCGCACGAGGAGCCATGATGCTGAGCTCTCCATGTGGTGTTTTTTGTTGTTGGGTGGAACTTCCTCGGTCGGCTCAACGCAACGTGATGGAACGATGCCAGGCCCCAGATGCCTAGAAGTCTTGGCATTGGCCCAAGCTCCAAGTGAGCTCACTCTCGTCATCGGGCAGGTCGGGATGCTTGTACTTTGGTTCGAGAGCACTCCACTTGAATGGCTGGATTGAACAAACGTACGAAGTACATCTTTTCATTCTTTCAGCGCTGCCTGAGTCGCAAAAATATTCGTTGAGGTTCACCTCAGATTCGTTAGGGCTAAAGCGATCGCATTTTCCGCTGCTGGTTCGCGTTACCCAGTACTCCATTGATTCTTCGCACACCGATATATCTCTTCCCCAGATCCACCGAGACCGTCCCAACCGTGCGCGCGGCATGCCTAATGGCTTGTGTTTGTAAGTGCCTCCAGACGGAACAAATGCGAGGACTGCATAGCAAAACCACCCAGACGAGAGAGGAAAGTAATGTTCCTCGCCCCATGATGCAGCCAATGAACTCCAGAACCATTCCATCGCCTAAAAAGTTGCAACCCAGAATTTGAAAAGCACAATACCATGTCAAAGATAGCTCCAGTGCCGCTCGTGAGGTGTTCCTCCATTGATGCGTCACACGTCGTTATCGTGATAGTAGAACTGGATGTCCTTCGGTCGCATAGTGTTGGCCCGCACAAATTCCTCGTCCCCAGGCGGCCGCTCGTTCTTGGAGTTCCCGGTGAGCATGCTTTGTAGGCTCATACAAACGCTTTCGACGTTCTGCACAGGACTCCATCCTTGCTGGCCGAGTAGGTCAAGGCAGATGATTCCGTTGGAGTAAATATGAGGATGGATCGGGATCGGACGATCAGGGAGCTGGATAAAGACAACTTCAGGAGGTTCTAAGGGCGAGAGCATCAGTATTTTGCTCCGTTCCTCGGCCACAAAGCTTAGGTAGGACGAACCAATTGGGTATGATGGGCTGAAACGGAACTTGAGTCTGTATGTCTGGTTTTGGTAGAGTGGGTTGTTATCCAGCACCTTGATGTCCAGCAGCCATTCCTCGAAATTATCGGCCGAGACGAGCTCGATTCCTGGCGGCAGCGAGCTGCTGATCTGAAGGCGCATGTCGTCAGAGAAACACAAGTCGCGAGAATACAAGTGGCAGCAAACCTTATTTAGCTCCTTACCCAACCTTTTCGCAGCAAACGGTACAGACATCTTGTACAGTAATTGTGTCTGGAGCGGTAACAACCGACGGCAGGTCGTGACGGGGTGACAGCTTGAGGAGGCGGGGGCGGGGTACATCAGGTAACTTAAAGTTGACTGAGTCGTGGAGCGGGACGGCGGTCGTGGTCCGGCGGCGGCCTAGGCGGGGCGCAGACCCGTTGACAATGGCCAGGTTAGGTATGAGATGGAACCTGGTCGGTCACCTTTGAGCACACGCACAACGCCGAGAAAACCCCTGAAACTCACGGGCACTCGGGGTTGAATGTGAGTAGGGAACGCGTTTAAGCGGGGGCGCACGCAGGAGGACATGGTCGTTTGACCGTGATGGAACGCAACGCAACGGGAGAATGCGAGGCTCCACCAACCGCCAAACACCTTACCCTCTCGTCATCAACGAGACCCAGCAGGAGGGAACCGGCTGGGTGAAGCAAGGCTGCTCCTTCATTGGCTACTGTCTAAGCGGCTCAAGCAGGATCGAGGGTCAGGCAGCACCCGGGCCGGCAAGAACCTAAACTTCATTCAGAATCTCTTAGTTGAGTGGAACGTAACCTTGACCATCCATGACCCGCAGTCTCATTGATCGCATGCGCTGAAGTCAACAGGAAACCGCGCGCGGTGTGAGCCGAACTGAAAGCCTAGAGCCCATGGTTCTACAAGGGAGCCCTGGATACCATTCCAAAGGAGGACCAACAAAGCTGCTCCCATCCTCCATAACGCCCACCAGAGTTCTCCGCCTCTTCGCTGTGCCTTACACAGCGGCGGTGCAGTCCAAGCCCTAGTTAGGTACATAGGAAGATTGTATGAATCAGCACACGGCGAGAAGATTGTATTCGAGTCGTCGGATTCCATGTGACAGAGATCAAGCAAAAACAGGGAGCCACAGGACGCCAAAGGATGAGTCCATACCTCACACTTTGAAGTGTTGTTGCCGGCCTAACCTCCCAAGTCTGTGTGTGTGTGTCTGTGTGTGTGTGTCTGTGTGTGTGTGTCTGTGTGTGTGTGTGTCTGTGAGCTGCAGAAGTGTCGGGGACGGCTGAGGTAGCTTGCGCCCCTCCATCCACCCCTCGGCGAGTGGGACCCCTCTGCTCCTGTGGTTAGAGCGACCCTTTCACCGGGGCGACCCACACGTAAGGCACAGCCAACGCCTGAGACCCAGCGGCCGACTCTCACAGCCGCAAAGCTGGAACCAACTGGTGCGAAGAGAAAGCAGAAAGAATTTTGTGTCGACCTGCCCAACCCGCCCCTAGTTGGGAAATTGGAGTCCTGAACTGCTTTCAGTGATTCAAATAATTCAGATCAGTCCTACAGAGTCGTCATCTCCACTGCCTCGTCGTGTAGATACCGTAAACGGACGATTCAGCAGATTTGGCGGGGTATTCCTGGCAGTTACCCCTCGTCCAGCCCAATCGCTGCCAAGCCCCCTCTTGCCTGCCCTTCATCCGTCTTGTACGCAGCGCAATCCCACCTAAGCTGTCAACCGATCGACAGCTCACCCTATCTGAAGCCTCCCTTGGACTGTCGGGTTCTTCAGCCGCTTCTCGTGCGATTCCGCTCCGCCTAAGCCCTATCTCCCCGCGCAGAAACCCGACCTGCAACACTCAGCACAGCCAGGAAGCGACTCTGACCATCAGCGACAACACATCGAGCACAGCATCCGAGTAGCGGCAAAGCTCGTGCAATCTGTTACTTGAACTGTCCTGACCTTTCGGGCGCTGATCGGATTTTCCTTTGAGCTTTCTCCTCTGCAAAGCTCGCCACCATGAGCTGTAAGTCTCCCTCGTTCCGCCAGGCGCTTTCGAGCTTTGGTTTGTCGTTTTCCAGTTTCCCGGTTTCCCGACTTTAAGAGCGGCCCTGGTACTACCGCCGATGGGCGTCACGCTTCAGAATATGACTGACAAGCGTCTTATACAGTCGCGAACATGCTCAACCGCCTCCATGGGCAACCTGAAAGCTACGACAAGAAGTAATGTTTCCCGGAATGCTTACAGCGCCGCTGTCGTGCATCGTCCGTCGTATTCCACTAACACTCTGTGTTCTAGGGCCAAATACCGCTTCGGGCGCACCCTTGGTGCCGGCACATATGGTATCGTCAGGGAGGCGGAAGGTCCCGATGGCCGGGTTGCGGTGAAGATCATCCTGAAGAAGGTCGTCCGGGGCAATGAGCGCATGGTTCTCGACGAGCTTGACATGCTTCAGCGGCTTAAGCACCCGCACATTGTCAAGTTTGTGGACTGGTTCGAATCGAGGGTATGAAACCCCAACCCGCCCCTGGCGACTACCATTGCTCGTGTCGGAACTGATTTGGTATGTGTTTAGGATAAGTACTACATTGTCACCGAGCTCGCGACCGGAGGCGAGCTGTTCGACCGGATTTGTGAGCAGGGCAAGTTCACCGAGAAGGATGCATCGCAAACCATCAAACAGGTCCTGGATGCGGTGAACTACCTGCACAAGAACAACGTTGTCCATCGCGGTATGAACTTTTGCTGCGAAGTACTTACACGTCGCTTTATCCTAACGTGTAACAGACCTCAAACCTGAGAACCTCCTTTATCTCACCAAGGACCCCGATTCCGATTTGGTCCTAGCCGATTTCGGTATTGCGAAGACGCTCGGGACCAACGACGAGGTCCTGACCACCATGGCCGGATCATTCGGCTATGCGGCGCCTGAGGTGATGCTCAAGCAGGGCCACGGCAAGGCCGTCGACATGTGGTCGCTCGGCATCATCACCTACACCCTCCTATGCGGCTACCCGCCTTTCCGGTCCGAAAACGTCCAAGACCTGATCGATGAATGCAGCGCCTGCCGTGTAGTGTTTCACGATCGGTACTGGAAGGACGTCAGCCAAGACGCCAGGGATTTTATTTTGGGATTACTGCGAGCGAAGGCGGAAGAGCGCTGGACGAGCGAGGTGAATATCCATCTCTGTTAAACTCCTCTCCAAAGCACGATGAGTAGCTGACCGTATTCCCGTAGCACGCTCTCGCCCACCCTTGGCTGAGCGGCAAGAACGCCAGCGATCACAACTTGTTGCCCGAGATCCGCGCCTACCTCACGCGCGCCCGGCTGCGGCGCGGCATCGAGATGGTTAAGCTCGCCAACCGCATCGAGGCGCTCAAGATGCAGGAGGAGGACCCGGAGAACTCTGACATGCCCAAAGACGCCACGTCAGCAGCGGACCAATCGCGTCTCTCTTCGTCGTTCTCAAGCGCTAACAACAATGCTTCCAACAGTGCTTCTGGCTCTGCTGCCGACGTTCCCGCTGGGAACGCCAGCGGCCAAGGCGGCAAGCGCACACTCTCCAGGGCGGCCAAGGGCGCCATCTTCCGCGAGGTGGTGCTGGCCAAGGTACGGGAGATGAAGGAGCAGGAGGAGACGCTCAAGGTGACGGAGGAGGCGTCGAAGATGGCTTAAGGGGTAACCCTCTTGAAGCGACCCCGAAGCTGACTATAGCGAGAGAATGAAAACGAGAGAAGGAAGTGAGGAATTCCCGAGTGTGGGGTTAAATTTGAGGTATCTCACTGTTGCGCGGACAATCTGGAAGTCAGGTTTTCCACATACCCCGTGCTATGTTTTGGTCCGAGAGCAATTTTTTTTTTTTGGCATGTTTTGTCATATTTAGATATATCTACCATTGGAGTTATTCCTCCGCATGGACTTTTGGCCACGGTAGTACGTTGGTTGCTATCTGATTAATGCAGACCATTTGTCCTTTCTGTCACTGAATTTGGGATCCAAACCGGCAGGCTGTGAGGCGCCTGTCAATGATTACTAGACGAAAGGCTGCGTCTTCAAATTCCCGACACAAAGTGCAAGATCAGGCTCATTCATGCCCATTGGTGGTGAAGGTGGTAGTGATGTGACCAACGTAAATCACTGAATGGCATATCTCTTTTGGCGAGTCTTCGAAGATACGTAAAACCCAGAACCCATTTTAGGTGATTACCGAGGGTAGCAAAGATATATTCGGAAGTAAACATGCCCGTACCATCCTTTTATTCACTTATACGACGACGCTGGTCTTTCCAGACGAAGTGAACTGGTTGTAAAACCACGAGCGGGCATCAAACCCAGACAAAAAACTTCCACAACAAAGCTGACCAACGCCATGAGCAACCATCACCACAAAAAAATTATGTACGCTAATTCCCAACAACCCATGCACAAAACCACAATCCATAAAATGTAGGTCACTGATTAGCGGATTGTACATTCCTTCCTCTTGGATTCCAGCCAAACAAAGACCCAACCAACCAACAAACCGTGCGCCCCACCAGTGAGATGAATAAATGCATATGACATGTGTGAATAACTGCAATGTAATAAATGCCATCATAACTTCATGAAGTTACCCGCCTCGTCTCGAGTTACGGATTCCCTTCATCTCAACTCAGCCAAGACAGCCTCGCACAGCTCCTCATACCTCGTCGCGTCGAAGCGCTTACGCTGCCAGCCGTTCTTGCGCAGCCGCTCAATCCTGGCCTGGCGATCCTGGTTCTTCTCGCCGCCGCACCCCCTTGGTGCCATCGTTGTTGTCGCCAACGAAGAGGGGGAAGAACCGGGAGAGACAGGGTGTTGCTGACACTGCAAGGCAAGGAGTTCGGCGAGGCTGGAGGAGTGCCGCGCCAGCTGCGCCCGCAGGGCGGAGAGGTGCTCGCAGCAGCGGTCAACGGCTCGAGCTACGTGATGGGCGGACTCATCTTCCTCTTCTTGTTCCTGCCCGTGTCCGTGTTCGGGGATGGTCGGCAGTGGCAACTCGATTTCCTCTTGATATCTGATGGGTTCGAGGTCTGGCGTAGACGCGGCTTCTGCTGCCACGCTGGGTTGGTGGTAAAAAGCGTCCTCAAAGCCTAACGTGGGCGAGTCCGGACGAATGATGGGCTCTGATGGGCCGACATCAAGAGTTGCGTGTTTCGGGAGAGAAAAAGACACCTTTTTGCTGTGCCGAAGGGCAGGATAAGATGACCTGGGGTCGAAGTCGCGGAAGGAGCAGACGGAGTCGGTTGGTGAGGTGACGCAGGTGTCTGGGGTCCAAGCACGCGAGCTGATAGACCCGGACGGTGAGTGGCAGCTGGAGGAGGTGCGTAATGAGCCGACGGAGCCGGGCCGGAACTTTCGGAGAACAGACTCCTCGGCGGCGTTGATCAGAGCAGAAGCCTGGTCAAAATGTGTACGGGCTTGCTCCAGAAGCGTGGCCCGGAGAGCGGCTGTGGATGGGAGCGGACGGGCGCAGATTTCTAAGGACGTCGCCGCGTAAAAGTGAAGGTAGATGAGATACACAGGCTCAACTTGGGACGTATCTTTGATGCCCTCGAGCACCTCGAGACATTGTGCTGAACATGCCCGATACCGCTTGCTGAAGTACTTCTTCTTGACCTCGGCGATCGTCTTTTTCCATTCTGCTTTGGTATGAGGCAGCACCGGAATGGCCGCTGGGGCGGGAAGCGACGAGCGTTTGGGCAATTGCAACCTCACTGCGTACGTAGGTATTGACGGGGTAGTTGGTGTCGTTGGGCTCACGGAGCCGGACCAGCCGCCTGTTGACTGGCGACGAAGGGAAGGCTGAGTGGGAGCGGTACAGCTCGTGCGGGAGCCCGAGGCGAGCATCAGTGGTATCAGTCCGGCCATGATTGCTGACAGTCGATGGTGGTTCCAGAAAAGGGCGCTGGAGTTCGTCCCGGGAGGTCGTCAAAGGAAGCTGGAGGTTCGCTCTTGAACCTGATGGACTGAAACCGGACGGAGCCCCGGCTATCAACTCCCCACAAGCTAGGGCAGGCATGCACCCTGTCGTTCGATAAATGAGGCGATGAAGGGGATCACCGAATCCGGAAATCGACGCAATTCGCCAAATGGAATTGGTGTGGGTTCGACAGGGCCCTCTGAGATGAATCAGGTCCCGGCGAACTGGAAGAGGGTCTCGCCGCTGTCGCGTTTTGGAGATCGAGCCACGTGCGGAGCACGTCGTGATCTTGGTTCAGATTGCGGTTCGATCGACAACTAGCGCAGCGTGATCGCCGTGGCCCTCGAAACGAGTTGCACGCGATGGGGGCTCGGGAGATCTGGCTCTCGACGAGTGCCGAGCCTCAAATATTGGGCTGATCTGGATCGACGTTGCCGCGTAGTCCGGCGGAGGCTGACACGGCAATACTCAAAATGATGCCGGTTGGCAAACTTCTCTGTTTGAGATTTCGTTTGAGTTGGTGGCGAAACGCGATCCACAAGCAGATGCCGTTTGTTGGTGTTGTTGGTGTCGTTGGCGAGGCCAACCAACGGAGCAGTTCCCGACGGGACGGGATGAACAGACTCCAATGGGCGAACTAAAACTTCTTGAAAAGGAAGGAGCGGACGAGTCAATCGCTAGAGGTGAAGGCAAGCAACGGCAACGGCAACACCAGTAGCAATAACAACAGCAACTATAATAACAGTATCGAGGATGATGAAGGTGTGGACGAGATGCAAAATGGCATTCGCT
This sequence comes from Corynascus novoguineensis, assembly GCA_033296725.1. Lineage (NCBI taxonomy): Eukaryota > Fungi > Ascomycota > Sordariomycetes > Sordariales > Chaetomiaceae > Corynascus > Corynascus novoguineensis. Next base: position 651,095 of record MU857603.1, read on the forward strand.
GCGGATCTCAATCCCACAAACAAATTGGAACCCCGCGAACAACTCCTGGAAAGCACGGATGTGAAAATCATCTGGCAGGGGCAGCAGCTCAAGCATACCCGAGCCCAAGCAGTCGGAGGATCCTCCTAGCCCTTGTTTAGCTGCATACGCAAGCGGCATTTGGCATGCCAGGACACGCTTTTGCCCTGGCGTTGAGCGGAAAAGAAAACGGCGCCGAATCCGACAGAAGGCAGAGTGGCATGGGAGGTCGATCGCGCGTCGTCAAATGCAGGCGCAGGGACCTCGGAAGGGCTCGTGCTGGCGCTAGCGCCGCAGGGGCTTGCGTCCGGCCCTGACCCTAAACCAAAAGAGGAAAAGCTTAACCTTACCCCTGAGCCTGCTGGGAAAGCAATTCCTCCTGCGGCTCGTCCTCCTGTCACACGCGAAGCGACTCAACACCTGCTTGAGTCAACATCACACTGCATTCGTTTCTCACTCTTGCCTGCCAGTGACTTGGGACACAAAAACAGAAAGAAAAAAACCGTCATTGAACTACACGTTGCAACTGACCTGAAACATCAGGGAAAAGGGGAACTCAACCACGAACTTATTATTATTAATATCCCCACGCCCCAGAAAGGACATTATCGAATTTTCGCATCCCGACAATCAGACTTAGACATGGCGGTCACCCCGAGACACGGCTAGTTTAGTGGGACAGGTGGGAATTTCACCAGAAGCAAGCTAGAAAACGCCACAAAGAAAAAAAGTCAAACACAACTTGAACTGCAAGCACTCTGCCCAGCACATTCCAAAAAGCCAATTGTGCCTGCCTAAGCACAAGTCGGAACCCATGCCGCTCCAGCGATTGCTGCAGCAGAGTCTTCAGTCACGGGAACCCCGCAATTAACACCCACCGTGCACATCTTCAGACCCTGCGGTTGGACTCTTCCGCATTGACCTGCCAAGACTCTCTATGTGACATGTGCGGGAGAGCTCTGACCGTTCCGAGCATACCGAATTTGCAGCCATTATCCACAGAAGCTTGTTTAGTCCAAGTCTATGATTGGGAATCTATGCTTGACAGTGTCAGATCTACGCTCTCCATATAGAGAAACCACACCCTTCACTCTAAAGAAGACACGGCCCCAAAACCTGGAACTCCAGCGAGTTCACAAAGAGCTGCGGTATAAATGACGGGCTCGAGTTATTCGAACACCTGGTCTCGAGGATCGAACGAGAACTACTCCGCAGACTGAGCCGTCTCTGCAGCAGCTTTGACCTCCTCGCCCTTGACTCCGCCAACGACCTTCAGGCCCTCGGCTTGCTCTGTGATATTGTCAAGCTCCTGCTTTCGCACTAGCCGTGCCTTCACCTCCTCAATTAGATTATCGAGACTGATGAGTTCGCCCTCCTTCAGCGGGTGGTCATCGGGAAGACCCATCTCCTTGAGCTTCGCCTTCCCCTGGGCCAGTTCATCCTGTTATGCAGTGTCAAACAACTGATGGCATGTGAGAAACATAGAACTTTGAGAACTTACCTCACCCAAGATGAGAGCAAATGGCACGCCGCCTGCTTCGGCCGCTTTGAACTGGTTCTGGAGTTTGGGCTTCACCTTGTAGAGGAACTCGGCCTAACCGGAGATTAGTTCATATTTCACGTCAAACGCTCTATAGATAAAACCAACCTTAATTCCCGCATCCCACAGACGAGCACAGACTTTACTCCTCTCCTTGAGCAGCCCAGTGAAGTCTTTGCCGCCACCAAATGCCATGACGAAGACATCGACCTCGTTTCGCCTCTCATTCTTCTTTTGCGTGGCCTGGGTGATTGAGAATATACGGTCGATGCCGAAGCTGATACCAACACAAGGTACTTGCGTTTTGCCCGAGAACATGCCTACAAGATTGTCGTATCTACGCCAAAATCAGTATGAATCAGCAGTGCTTTGCAACGGTTATCACTAACCTGCCACCAGCAGCAACAGATCCTAGTGCATGTTAGCGTTATATATCAAGTTTGTATATCAAGGCAACACACCGATTCCAAGGGTAGGGTCGTCAGAACGGTCTTCCTCAGCATCCCCGGTTTTGCCGCCCTTTTTCTTAGCATCCTTTTCCTTGGCCTCCCCAGACGCGGAAACCTTGGGCGCGGAGCCTTCTGTTACCACCTCGTAGATGACACCGGTATAATAGTCGAGACCTGCAACATCCCATTTTAGCATCGTTACAAAGGCAAGGCTAGTAGGGGACGTTATCGAGTTCGAGAAGACATACCTCTGGCCAATGACAAATCAAAGGAGACAGTATGGTCGGCTTTGAAAGCTTCAAGGTAGGTGAAGAGAAGGTCCATGTCTGCGAAGCCCTGTTGCATGGATGGGTTTGCCGCTAGGTCCTCGTCCTGCTTTAACTTCTCGAGGAGGTCTCGCTTCCCCTTGAGAACCACATACGTCCCTTTCAAACAGTCAGACGTTTCCAAAGAGCGGGGGCTTGAGCGACTCACCGATCTTGTCGGCAACCTCCGGAGCCAATCCCTTCTCGTCAACCATCTCCTTCCTGACGTCGGCCCAAGGCATCTTGTCGAGTTTGTCCACAGCCGACGAGATGGGGCGGATGAGATTGTCCGGCACGCCGCAGACCTGGAAGAGGCCGTCAAGAATCTTGCGGGAGTTGAGTTTGATGGTGTATTTCCCTTGCCACCCAAGGCCCTCAAAAACCTCGTTGATGATCCTGATCTATTCAGAGTCAGATCCGAGACAGCTTCGAGGCGGAGATAGCAAGCATAGGACTGCCTGTAGTGTTTTAACATACAATCTCGGCATCCGGAATCATAGGATCGTATACACCCTAAATACCTGGTCAGTAGCTGATTTGGAGGGTAAGGTTTTAGAGAGGGTAAATAAAGCAGTGGCGCCTTACAGCGATATCGAAACTGTTCGTTTAATAGCAGGTCGTCAACTCGGCATTCCCAATATACGCGTTTCTGGAATCGTTTGCTGGGGAGAGGTAGAGGCAACACGTACTCGCATTGGTACTAAGCCATCGTGTTAACTCTCTTGCACTTCATCCATGCTCTGAAAAGGGGTTTGCTCACGAATTCTCTCATGCGACCTTTCTTCACTGCTGGTTGATCCCTGCGATAGACCTTGGCAATGTGGTAACGCTTGATTTGAGTGACGTTCTTGTTCATCGCCAAGTACCGGGCTGGGTGAAATCTTAGTCGCAAACTCGCAACTCAAATGTCGATTAGAGGACATACCGAAGGGAACGGTCAAATCGTATCGCAAACTGCAAAGCTCACCACCCTGATCTGCCAGGTCGTACTATAGCAACGTCAGAATGATATGAGCCCCAAAATGTGAAGAGACCGAGTGGGCGTACGATGAGCTTGCTGTCCTCGCCATATTTGCCTGGTCGTGCCCAGTGTCAGCGAGATGTCGGTCGGTGGCCGCGTGCGGTTTCTATGTACCTGCAAGGATCTCTGGTGTCTGTTAGCCAATGTTTCTTGCCATCCATAGTAAGGTATACCAACCCTTCAGCTCGAAGACGGGGGTGTCGATGGTGATACCACCGTGACGCTCTTTTCCCCTGTCAGTCTCGTTTCCAGCAACGGCTCGCCCTGCCTCCACCTACTGAAGACATCGGTAATCGTTTTGAAGATCTTTTCCCTGAGAACCATGTCCGGCCCGGACCCTGGGGGTGGTGTTAGAGGTCGTTCGGATCGGTCGAAGAAGCGGGAACTGTTAAGAGCAACGCACAGTCACGGGTGCCCTTAGGCGTCCTGCATGTAAGGGGTTAGTCGGGTGCTCCCCTTGGATACCCAGTTCGGGGCAAGGAACAACAGACTTAATCTCAAACTTGGGGGCCTTTGGCGCCATGGTTTTTGCAATGGTGGGGTTGGTCGCGCTGGGAACCTGCAGTGTCGCCGAGGAGGATCGGAGGGATGAGGACGTTGTGAGATATCTTGAGGACCCAAGCGTGCAGGATGCTGTTGACAGGGTCGTCAGTGCAGAATTCAGGCCTCGTTGTGGTCTGGCAGACCGAAGGGCGAGGATCCACGGGCTCTGCATCAATTTGTGGGTGGGAATCAGGCGCGGGGTGACTCAAGCTCTCGCGGTTTGTGTAGGTCCTGGGAGCCCGGCAAAACCTGTTGCAATCGCTGCACATGCGGGTCCGACTGCAAGGCTGAGACGAGGCTGGAATGCGGGACACAATTCTATTGGCGATCTCGAAGAGTATTTCAGCGCTAATCAATTGCTAACCTTATCGCTTCTTTATTGGTTTTAACCCCGCCATCTTGGTTTAAAAGTATATATAGCCCACGAGCATCCGCTCTCGAGGTAGCGGAGAAGCAATTCAACATAATCATTGAGAGAAGATTGATGGGGGCGACAACACTGTATTATCGGCAATTTCGAGATGCCATTAAGCTTCTCGAACATGGAGTTTGTGCCTCGTCGCGGTCTAACACCAGTTGTTTTTTTTTTTTTTTCGAAATTGGAAGTGCACATACTACAGACTCGCGCGGGTAGTGCTCGAGGCGGGGTCAGTTTGGGCTGCCACTATTCCCCACTACGTACAGAGTATGTACATGTTACAGCAGTTTTGGGTAAATGCAGCAAGCGGGTCCCTTGTATGTTAGGGATGGACATTTGGCAGTCTAGGCCTTTGGATATTTCTCGATCAAAGAAACTACTAAGCCTTAGGTCCGCTCCAAAAAAAAAAAAAGAAAAAAAGAAAAAGAAAAAAATAAGAAGGAATAAGAAGCAGGACAGAACACATAGACACTTTGTTGGCTAGAATCGGTATCGTTAATGGTGGACTTCCTCAAGGGCCTTGAATAGGGGTCCCTCATCTGGGTTTCGCTGAATGCGGAGCTCGAGGTGTACGAAGGTAGGGGCCTGAAATAACAGCAGTGGGTCTGGTACCAACCATGGG